>QNGE01003200.1:0-90590 GCA_008508345.1 Paragonimus westermani
AACGGTCACAAATCTGACAATCTCTTTCCGCCGGAGATGATTTTGGAAACGCTTTCAGAGCTAGTTCCCGCAGGTCACGAAGGAACGAATCCACCGATTCCGACGGTTGCTGGCGCCTAGCGTGGAACCTTTCGCGATAAACGCGCTAATTTCGTGTGCCCGAAGATTGCTTGTATGGTTTCGCATATAACTTTGGGTGGTGAATCTGGGGCCACACCAGAGGCACGAAATTGCTTCACAGCTGCATCACCCAAAAAGCTAAGGATATAAAAGCTGTGAAGCTTGTAGTTCACTGTTGATAAGTAAATTTTGACTTTAAATGCCCAGTCATCGAAGTCATCATCGGGATTGTAAAACGGGGGTTGGCGTGGTGAGGGTTTAACCTTGCAGCATAGCTCGTTCATTTCGATGGTATAATCCGTCGACAACGGGGGTGAAGTGAACTCCGGTTTCGTATTCACCCCACCTCTGTCACCAATTGTAACAGGACAACAAATGTATACACAGGACAACGATCGCAGACAGTCCCGACACAATCCAAAACCAGAAAAAAGACGTAAAGAACATCCATGAAAAGGGAAGTCCCGCGTTATCTGAAACAGCCAGTCGCGGTAGACATACACAATGGTTTGCCTCAACAGTGTCAGACTAACAAGAACCAACATTTCTCTGAAGGTTTAGGATGGAACAAAAAATTGATCAACAATATTACAAGGTCGTCTGCAATGACACACTAATTGTTCACAATAGACTGCACCATATTAGGTTCGCTGTGTGTTGGAAAAAAGTTTCTCTGCAATAATAAACATTTAAATGAATTCGGCTCCTGAATTGTGGCAAAAAAAGTTTACCGCCGCGGTTAGCTCACAATGAAAACGACCAATAGAAAGCAGAAGATAAAGCGCGGGATGAAGAAATGTGCATACTTTCTAGAGATACGCAAGTAATTCATATGTCCAACTGAAATAACCGGCATGAAGATAGTGTGCGACCGGATAAAAAAAGGGCAAATATCAACAAGCATAACGGAATACCAAGGAATAAAAACCCCATCTTAGTAGTTTGAAAAATAGTGTATCGAACAAGCCCGTTTTTGTTTATTCATCATCGGGCAAATTACACAACATTTATGTGGAACGGAGTTGGCAGGGCAAAACGAACTAAACAAATAGCAAGTTCAAGTATGTCATAGGCACACAGGGGGACAACGTTTTGATACGATTGTGTCACAATTCTGACGCAACTGGAACCGTGACGCTCTGGTTGATAGCAGCGTCGGTGGTTGGCCTCGGCAACTCAAATGCCTGAACAAAGCGCCTCTGTGCACACAAGGTTGGACTATTCAGTCGACTTCCGATCGCCTCAGCCGTGGCCACAATTCGGCATCTGACAGCTTTTGAGTGAATGCCGTTAACTTGGTAAATCGGACGAAAAAAGGAGACCAGGTTGACGATATGATGTGTATCAACGAGAAGTGTAACAATTGTGCTGGTAACTGTTATGCTGACTCCGCTATTGATCCACGCTGGATGATGCTCACGGACATGTTCAGATAAACGCCTGATCGTGCGACCCACGTATCTAGTTCCACGGGGACCAATGAATCAGTATACACGGAAAGAAGTCACATAAACGGGCACTTTACCCTTTAACTGTAAACACAGGGCTGGAGTGGAGTCGAAATAGATAAGTAAGTTAGCAACATAGGTTCTTTTGTCGATAGCTATACTAAGTCTCCTATTGATTGTTTCAGCAAACGCGTTCCCTTTGAATGGTAGTGAAATAAATACTGTCATCTTCTTCGTTAGGGTCATCTTATCCCATCTCTCAAGACTTTGCATATGTTGTTCGGTGCACCTTTTTTTAATCCGGATGCTATGTTTTTACCTTTCGGACGACCAACTGAACTCGTTTTTAAGGATACGCTAACTGCTCGCCGATGCAACTGACTTACCTATCCTTCCCTACCTTACTGTGTTCTGTCATCTGTTCTGTTAGGAATACTCTGTATATACTCACTAATTTGCCACAAACTTTTCCCTTCTTAGACTCGACGTTGTTCATCAAAAACAATTTCACTTCTAATCACCTGCAAAATGATTATTCAGTCAAAGAACCGTAGCATTCCAATGAATTTTGCACAAACCTCCAGTTGTCACTTTGTTTTAAAGCTATTCCTGAATTGTAAAACATCCCTGCCCAGTTACGTAGTGAAGTGACGAAATCAGAAAACCGGTTTTGCAAGACGGTAGTACCAGTTCGTGTGTTATTGCCAGTCGCTACATATAACAGCGGTGAACATCAGAAATATTTTAACGAATTAATTTTATACATCAAGTCAATGTGTACACTAGTCTGTCATTGGTCAGAACGATAGCAGGCGAAGGTTCAAGGCCAACAGATTTACACACAGATGACTCGCTTGTTACGCACAACAAGTGGCGCTTTGAGTGATTTAAGGATGACACGTTTGTGATGAAACAGTAACACAGGGAAAGTGTTTGACGGGTCAACCACATGACCGGTCTCCAGCAGGTGTCTGATGATCGAATGAGCCGGCTTGCGTTGTTTGGTGGGGTCGCGTCGGGTCACTTCACAAACCAAGACCTCGATATCTTTGGACATGTGCTCCTTCAACCTATGACTCAGGGATCGATCTGTCGTGAATTAGTACGGAATGCCATTTTTGCCGGTAATGTGCAGAATAAAACATCTACAGATGGGTATCTGGACCAATATTAGCACTACGCCACACTTAAATAACTACTTGTTCAGACTTGCAAAAATGTATCAACTATGACTTCTACAACTTTTCCTGCGCTTCACATAACCAAACCACCAAGACATGTTTGTGACAATATAAACAGAAACGTGAAATAATGAACAAATCATCCTCTAAAAACGCTTTGATGGTTTTGAAACAACTTGAAGCAATCATGCCGCAGAAAACTGCCGAGTTTGTTTGTGTTATCTAACAACTTCCAAAAATTCATATTTCACTTTATTCGATATACAGCTTTAAGCCAACAAGCCTGGCTATGGAATGTACCTTACTCTTTACGTAATACTAATAACAGGCTTTTAGGGTGATTCCTTACAGCATCGTCGAGGACCATGAGTTCAGAAGAAAATCGGCCTTGTAGTGAGGATTAAAATGGTACAACCTTCATCACAATTGCTGGTCACCAATGATATAAACTCTCTGTCTTCAACAAATAAGACAGTGATATCCCAAACTATCGCCACGGTCGTCACAAGCTACAACACAGCGATAGCAAAAAACGTCACGATACGTTCGAATCACGTACAGAATCAATATTTATCCAACCCTAATAAAGTGGTCAACACTTCAAAGAAAACTGTCAACGAAATTCTTCATTTTGTTGCAGTTTATGTCAGGATAATTTCATGAAAATGTTCACTTTACCGTATATCCTCCCCTGTCGCGTTGGGTCTTCCATATCACAAAGACGAAGAAAAGCCACTAATCCTGTATGATTATCCGTCCATTTCCTTGATTTAAATTTATGGCCCTTGTGAATGTTTGTACTGGGAGAACTTTTCCTGTTTCTTTCGGTAAGTTCGAAAGCCTACATGAAAAACAGTTCAAAATAAAGTAATTTCCGGAAATCAGTAGATAGCTACCTACTTGAGAATGAGAGCGTGATGATAAAAAGTCTACGCCTTAATGATGGGCGTCTCCTCATCTTTCCGTCAAATGAATACGAGTTTAGATCTCCGGTTGTTTGCGGTTTACAAACTACGGTGGATTTCATGTGGATACAGACTCTTTCGGAACTTCCCGATATTGCCGTTTCAAAAACGTAACAGATACATTTATAGGGAGTATCCTACCAAGATATTACTTGTGAACCGTTTTAAAACCAAATGTTTTCGCATACATCCCTTAGTATAGGTCAAATTGGAATGGTAATTGGCTTCACTGCAAGAAAAACACAACTAGCACGTTTTCACAGGCAACTTCTGCCCACGTACACCCAACCTCCTGATCGGTATGCGACGAATCCGGCACTATCCTATACCTATGTGCGAAGATTGAGAGGTTTGGCAAAAAACCGTATGCTACCTCTGTAGACGGGTAAGATAACAGTGTTACAATGCCCACTATCTAATAAAATGCAGGGCAACTCTGTGTGAAATAGAGGCGCATAACATGAGCTCACTGGAGCAACTGTGGGCGCAACGTTCGTAATCAAATGACAGACGGGTTAGTTGTTTAGATCTTCCTAGTGCTTTGTTGATTACCAGAATGGGATGTAGCAGCCTCGGAATGAGGTGTATGAAACCAACACAAACGGGCCGCGAATTACGGCGAAGGCGATGAAGGCGCATTGGACATTTGCAAAGAGTATGTGGGGAAATGTTTAACCCAAAATTTATGAGAACCATTAGTTTCTCTATAGGATGATGTTCAGCCGATCTGATCCTCCCAGAAGGGATTTTAGTGGGGTCGAACTGCTGACCATTATGCAAAACCGACTAAGACATATGAGGTATATCATTTTGGAACATCGAAGTCGAAGCCGTTGGCCTATCTACCTAAACGTTCAGACTTAGTTTAAACCGTCTTACTCAACACACCTCAGCATACAGACCAGTATTGCTGTTAGTACAGTCAACTGCCGTCTTTTATCATTGCAATTCACCCACGGTAGACACTCAGAACCGTTTTACCTCACCTCACGACACAATGTTTGTCAAACTTCCAATTTGGAAATATTTCACTTAGTTTGGCAGGAATTCTGAAATTACTTAAAATTTCCACGTGTAGCCATGAAACGTGAGAGGTATCGAACAAACCCGCTTTGAGTTGTCCATCATGAGGTTAAATGCACTGCAGTTTACGTCGGAATTTTACAAGGGAAATATAAAAAGGGTGAACGGAGGACGGACAATTACCAAGGCCGGTCAGACCAGTGTCAAACTGTACAGAATAACTAACAGGTAACAATGATTTCGGACTACAATCTGGTCTAAAAATCTGCATAATATTTTATAAGATATTAATAATAATTGAGGCACCGAAAGACCCAGGTATTTACTGCTGAGTTACAGGATGTTCATCACCCCTCTCAAACTACTCTATGGCTATAACAACTCCGTGACTTACTATGCAAGGCTCCGTTCTGATTTAATCTACTGTGTAACGTGTTTAACAAGATAACCTTTGGGACTACTCGCAAATAATGGGGGTCATTTCGAAATGAATTATTAATCTTAGTTGTACAGTAAAAAATATCGGACAAAAGTCAGAAAGTATGATACGCTCTAAGTCGCCCCCAGTGTTAAACGTGACTTCACACTGATTAAGTCACTCCTTGTTTCGTTTGTTTATTTTAAATGGTGTATTATTTTTGTTCGGCATTCGCAGTTTGCTGCATGTTAATGCTGAACTGCTCTTCGATTACTCAAAACATCATTAATTTTGATTGAGCTGTCTGATAGGTCACTAGCACGGTAGTTGTTACAGAACTGTGCGAAACCGATCTTCCTTTCAATCAATTCATAGAGAAAAGATCCCAAAAGGTTGCCTGCGTAACACAAATTTGGGGCGTATTTCGCATTGCGTCATCAGTTACAAGCTGTAGTTTGTTTTTCCGCAGGCGGAACAGCTCGCTAAGCGTTGCGACGGAAGTTTGCAAAAGCAATCAGCATACGCCTCAACGTAAATCAGTTGCTACAATAGTTAGTTCGAGATAAACAATGCACAAAGCCATGGTTTCCATTTGTCAATGTGTTTAGCTTTCGCCAGCTGAGAAAACCCTTACGTTTTGGTTGCGCAGTTTATAAAAAGACTCAATTGATATCTACAGGTGGTTGACGCAACAACGTGTGTTAAGCAGCCAGTAACGCTCCTTTTCGCGAACTTATGTTGGTATTATGTTCATGTTGAGTCCTTGCAGAGCATGTGGAATGTTTTCTACCCAATTTACACGATCTTCCCTCTGTTCTGTCAATACGAGCGGCCTGACGATTACACCAAGTTCATACGTGATGTAAGTGTTGCTGTGAGCGACAACGATGATTCCAACAGTGCTGTAACTTTTATGGTGAGATACATCATAACGGGTTGATGTTCAGCCGCCAGATGGCTCCTCAGGAGAGTGATGCGGTCAGTAACACTGTAAAACAACCAAAGGTGGATATCTGTTTCAGGATCTTTAGAAGTGATTACGGCAAATAACTTTCATATAACCACACCGACTACTAACCCCCCAAAAGCGGTGAAACTGAATTTCGCCTTTAAGTCACCTAAGACACACTTGGAGTGTAATGTGAGATCTTGCGAGTCAAATGTGAAAGTGAACGGAGTTTGTCACGTTCAGATCAGTTCCCTTGACTCAGTTTTGATATCTACGTAGCGAAGCATGCAAGTAAGTTTTGAGGCACTAATTCTTTACTTTCACTGATTTTTTTCTTAAAAAGCTAAAGATCCTACCGAAACCTCCGACTGGAACCCGATATGCCGTAAATAACACTTGGAATAGGCAACAACAACTAGCTAGATATAATTGTTTAACGCTGTAGCGTCCCTCTAAAAGCCTGAAGAACCCCGAAATTGTTGCTTATGATTTGTGTTACAGCGATATTTCGAGTGTTTATCATAGTTACGTACGCAATACAATGAATAAACGCGAATTATTAGGTATGTACAGTCGAATATCGTAGTTTGTCTAATGGACATCTATCACACAATTCTGGAAGCTTTTGCAATAAATGTCTGAAAATCGGAATCCTCTCATCAGGCGAGATACAGGGGACAAACAACTAAAATGAAGCGAAATGTTGAAAGAAGAGACTGCAGAAGACAGCTTTTATTACCCAACGAATTAATCTCAGTTGCGTATCAGCCGTGTCACAAACGAAGCGTGTGTTGCCAATCAAATGGACTTACATAATTGACCCTGCGCATTTAAGCGTATACGCAATCAAATGTCACTTCCTGTATATTACTGATGAAAGTGATACGTAATGATTTTAGTGTCTTTAAAAAGCATGCAGGAACAGCGTTGATTCACAAGCCTCTGTTCACCCGTGCTTTTATAGGTGCTGTTCACGCATTATTCCACAAACTGGCGCCCATAAACTTAAACGCAAATAAGACAGAAAATATTAGGAACAGAGAAGTCTTAATAATGTAAAACTTTACCCACAGAGTAAATTATACACCTAAACAGTCAAACAGCACGAATAAGACAAACTCAGTCATGGTCGGCGAAACTAGCGCGGTTTAAACTGCGCTAGTGTTAGTTCCATAACGATTGTGTCATTCGCCATTCAACCGATTTACTTTCCATGTTAGTAAGTCATCTGATTCTTTCTCGCCTTTCTTCCGCGGCTAGTCTTTCGAAAGAGACCCGGACGAAACGGTTGGTGAATTCCTAACAGTAGGCATGTTTAGATTTACTTGATCATCATTTCAGTTGTACGTATAAACAACCGATAAATTCAGTATTTGGCACAGTATTTTATCAGGTGTGTTAACTAGGAAACCCTGGAAAAGATGGACATCATTGCAAAAACCGTAAGCTGCCTTATACTCCAAAAATCACATCTTTTCCACAATGTCACTTTATTTTTGTAATCTATTGCAGGCAGCTGAATTCACAGCATTCGAGTATTGCATCAGAAAATACTGCATCCACAATCAGCCCAAACAACTGAAGATTGCATTCACCGGTTTGTGGAAAATATTTTCTCGAGGGACAGTGAGGAGTTTGGTACTATGGAGTCGCCAAAGTGTTGACAACCCACTCTTTCATAACATATGTTGTTAAGTGACCTTTACAGATTACCGTTAGGGAATTTGCGAACAAAATTCCTTCGTAGTACCTGGATTTGGAAGTTATCTTAAACTGTACTTTTGTAGTAAGCCCCCAAACAGTGAATAAAAAAAATTAACAACCATAATCTCAATTATGACTCACTTTAAGGAGTGAATCGTAATCCTCAACACAAATGTGTTGTCAAACCTCGCAGAACACACAACTTGGAATTCGGCTTCGTCGGCCTATAGTGTGCCTTGTAAATCCAGACAAACCGACTTCGAAATGCCCGATTGTGATGTGCACAGAAAACTGACTGCCAGCGCTTTGGTCCTGATAGCACTTATATTGTCAGTCAGTAGAGAATTTAATGAAAATAAATCGAAACTCATCCGAAATTATTTGTCGATTTCCCGTTCTCATAAACTGTTCCGTGATCACTTACAAAGCAGAAGCAATAACCTCTAGTTTCGCTCAAGTCAAAGGCTGAAAATTTACACAAAATAACTGAAACTGCACGTTAAAACTATCAAGACCACTAGGTATAGAATCACTGAGGATTTGTAAATAAGCGCCATCCAGATCAAACTTCGAAAATAATACAAAATGTATTCTGGTTCTTCAGCAGTGCATTCACGTTGTAAGCAGCAACTAATCGTATTTTAATGGTTGCTGCGTACCTGTGTTCTTTATTACTTATGTCTCACTAACTTTACATTTTATACTACGAATGTTGGTATCTCTATCGACGTAGGACCCCTCAAAACGGTCCATGCCAAATCACGAAGGTATAATGGAATAGTGTTTTGTATGAAGATAGCTCGTTCTAAAGGCTCATTCAAGACCTGTTTTACTAGCCTACCCATGTAGCACATGACCCAACGCGATTGAACGGTTTCCTGCGGGTTTCGGTGGGCCATGAGAAAAATCATCGAAACAAGCATCCCATGAAATAGTTCTTCTAAAAGTAAATGTCTATGAACATCACCTCGAAATCTGCATTCATCTTTTCAGCAAAATTAGTGACATTTGTTTAAATGACGTCGTAAAGTCAGACATCTCTAACCGCTAATTTTCCGACCTCGCTGAGGTAAGATTTGTGCACTTGGACGGTTATACTGTTCTACAGAAGTACGTGAGTAATTAGCCGCTGTTGTTCATTCTCATATGTCACTCACGGAGAGTACTTTCTGAAGGTCATTTAATTATTGTTCTATGTTAAATAATAACTGAGTAGTTGAATTTCAGAAATATCCATGAAAGTTGTATTATTGTGGTTCATGTTCGAATAATGCACGAGTTCCCGAAGTAATATTGAGATTACTCAGTGTGAACAGGCAACTGTCCGTAGTATTATTGCAATGCCCAGAAGGAATACCGTAAGACTGGGACTGGTAACAAACGGGTGGCCTGTGACTTGCTGTTGATGGAGGTAGTCTAAGGTAATGTCTTATCACCCATTCTCCATCGTATAAATCATTACATATGCTATCTCCAGTCAACAAGAGTACGCGGACATTTCCGCAGAAGAATTGCGTGTGCACATGCGACGTTGGTTCCGAAACGCGCGCGACCGAGCCGGCGGGCGCATGAAACCTAGAACGAAGCATTCCAAGGAGCAAAATGTAGACTTGGATACCGACTAACGCAGTGAGTGTTCTTTCTTATGCCATTTGTGGTAACACACTACCTCGAAAGTACTGTCAATAACAGGTTGTCCTGTGGATGTGGTAGATACCATAACGTGCATGTGACGCACACCCGCCTTTGAGCGTGAGGCTGTTGTGAACCCTCACAAACAGTGCGTTAGGTTAGTTCAGTGAGTCAAAGATTGTTCGAGAATACATTTTTGTGTTGTTCAAATTGTTTTAAAAACAAACGCTGCAGTCCGATCGCTGCATTCCGCTTATTACCTATTTCCCTTGCATTCCTCTCTGCAGGTTTCCCCAGCGTGTATTGAAGTGCGGTGCAGTCGCTCCAACGTCGATGGCTACATTTCCTTAACACGTGCATATTGAACTCTATGTTACAGATGCACTTGTGTAAACTAAACAATAAACTTTTCACGCTTCCGAAATTTTTGCAATATTCTTCATGGGCGGCATCAGTAAGCCTGGAGCGCGTAACGAAAATGATGAAGAAGGGGTTTTTAAAATTGTCGAATTTTGCGGACCGCGTTGAAAGCTTCGCTGGCGATTTTTCCCCTGGCCCGCCATGGCCCGCGAGGGGCCCGTGCGGGCCCCGTAGTGCTTTGCTACTTGGGTAGCGCCAGAGACATAAAAGCTCTAGAGAACTGAATTATCTGTTGTAGCCTAGTCAGAATCAACGGTCAGTACAGTCGAAGTGTTTAGGAGTCCCTGAAATTACACCCATGGTCCCCAGAAGTTTACATCTTTTGAGAACGTCGGATTAAACTGCCGAACTAGACCCGCATGCAGCAAATATAGAGGAATTATGATAGTACCTTAACGGAACTACCGGAAAGTTTACTAACTAAATCTGACCAGAGGAATTTCACGAAACCAATAAAGACAGGAAAAAAACACTTCTTGAGCCTTCAATGAATGACTTTGCATGTTTAAGTGATATGAAATGAGCGATAGGTTTTTATCTAATACAAAAGCGGAAATCAACGCAAAAGGAATAACTAATTTAATGGCGCAAGGATTGCCTACCTTCAGTAATACACTTTGTAAAATTGTTATCTCTCCCTTGAAGGCGACCAGTTTTACCAGATTCATTAATTTTCACATTTCTGAAACTGTAACCCAATCGTTAAGGTACAACACTGTGAGAGTAACCATAAATCTGGTCGGACTTTTTTTATACACTTTTCTCCATTTCGGACAAAATATTATCTAGTAACAGGAGATCAATCCCCTTGAGTGAATTTGCGTGGAAATGATCGTTTACAATTCCTTAGATTAGTTGCTCTGCAGAAGATCACAGACTCCATCATCACATTTTCCACCTCTCGAAACTGCTCAAAAAGACAGTTGCTGTTTGAAACCTCTATTGGTATGGCTTATAAGCAGCTGGTTTTCAAAAAAACAGCGACGGCATATCAAAACCTGCAACTGAACCGTCCTTAATCCAGAATGGTAGCCACCGGCCAAGGTTACAGATCGCCTCCCACGCCGATAATGTTCGAATAAACTGACCTCCTCAAAGGGCTACCTTGAAAAACCGGAGTCATCCATCACAAGGTAAAATACATGTCGAACAAATACATTATCTCACACATTGTTCTAAATATGGGCAGGTATACACTAAGAGAAAAGTTTTGACTTGTTTTGAGCCTTCGTATTTCACCATCCTGCATCGTTCACCTGTAGGAGAAACCCTGTTTGATGCTCTACCTAACCAGTTGAAGCAATGATAGTGCTGGCAAAATCACACAAGCGATTCGGGACGAAAGTTGTAGAGAGCACCAGAAGAAACTTGTCGAACATAACGGCAATTAAAGATCTACAGAAGAAAGCAGATATTATCACTACTCCTCCCTACAGAGGCTCAGGTTTCCGAAGTGTCAACGGAGAAATCAGACGACGGGGATGAAGTGAAATATAGCTCAACTATTTTCAATACCTTTCATCGGAATCCAAACCAGAAGAATGTACTCCAATCGGCACCAAACGGGGCTGTCAATTGACTACGACATCTGGAGACTAGCGACCTGACTGGTCAATAAGTGTACCAGGAATTAGATCCAATGTGATACAGATATGTGCTTTCTTAAATACCGAAATGTGAAATTCCGCTGCGCCCTTTCTTGTTGATCACAAATCTGTTTAAGGAAACGATCATTGAAAATCCTGGAGCTGTTCAGTACGGAATAGTGTGCACAAACTTTAAAAGACATCTCTGAGTTTCTTGTAAGCCCACGCAATCTAAACGTCACACTGAAGAAAATTGCCCTTTCACTGTGTGGCTTTGTTACACGAAGGTATCTTTGGGTGAGGCAGATGACATCGGTAATGTGCACGTGATCTAGCCTTTGACCTAACTGTGTTACTTTTACCAACTTCTTACCTTCTGTATAAGTTTTATCCGGTGAAAAATTTCATTGCCGTACAGGCACTGTGTTCGCAAGTGACCTATTTGGGCTAGTTACAGGTGGCCTGTCCTGAGAAGCAAGCGCATATATATGCATATACAAGCATGTGTACGCTCGTTTACATCGAATTAGTAGTATTCTGCGGTTTTCCCATAAAAATAACTCCCGAGAATAAAAGACTTCCATATTTTACGCCGGTTTCGACACGCCTCATTCACACTTTCTTTTGGTTTAACGCATAAAGGTTCCTACCAACATCTTAAGCCTTAGAGTATTCTGATAAATGGCGGTATAATTGACACAGGAATACACACATACAATACACACTTTCAGAGTTTAAGACAGATTGACTGAAGAGCCAATCATTCTGTTGTGCCTTCTCAGCTAACTGCGGAAGAACATGTAGGTCATACAACGTTCATAACCTTATATATCAAAGATATTATTAAAAAGGACGGTTAACCAGCAGAAATAATCATACCCTAGGGAATAATAAACCAGCGGTGATATACCTGAATGACCTCGACTGAAGGTGGTCCGGTGTGGGAGACAACAACAAATTGGAGCAGTAAAGCCATTAGCGATACATAGATTACAGTATAAATGTGAGATTTTCATCTCGGAATCATTTCTGTTGAACAGCCCGTACAACTCACATGTGTTTGTTATTGGGACGTGGTTGACGCCATCATCCTTTGCGTTTCAGTCAATAGTCGACCAAGTAGTTCGAACCTGCGGTTATCCCTACGTTTGGCTGAGTCAACACAGGCGGGCAGCGTTTCCCAGTCGTTTCGCTCGAGGTACCGAGTGTGCACAGTTTATGCGAAACTTATCAAACTTAGCATTTTCGTCTTTGCAGATCTCACAGTCCACGTGACTTCTCCCCTGTTGGTGCGTGAAAGTATCTTGCAATACGTTTGGGCGTTTTAATGTCGTCTGTCAATAACGATGGTGGACAGTACAGTCACACTCTTTATGCAACGTTTCGTCGTGCACTGTGGTAATTACCTAGTAAGGTGTAAACCTCGCTTGCGTGTGACTTCTCGACTATTGTGGAACCTACTTTACAGTATATACCATCAACATGCTCGATTTCATCCTGAAAACTATTTCACATGCAAATGTGTTTCTGCTGACTTAAGCAAACCAAAAACCAAAAAAACGTGTTCGCAATCTTATCTCTTTATATCTCAGTCGGGTATCATCCTTCCCTGCGAGGGTCATGTAATATTTGCAGAAAAGTAGTCCGACCCTCTGCCACTAAGCTGAAGCGTTGTAGGGTGTTCCAAAGAAAATTTGTCAACATGCCTACTTCTGGTGGTAGATTGTTGTTCCTGCATTACCTTTGTGCTCGACAAACAAACATTCTTACTAGGTCCCTTTCAAATTGCATATACCTTCCCGCCAATGTAAATTGCTTGTATACAGAACTTCCTGTTGAGTCGTCTACCGCTTGGAAGACTAGGAAATTTAGGGGGAAAGATAGCTATCTATCGCATTCTCTGTAGTCAGCCTGAATCACCTGAGTTCTCAGAAGTGGCAAGTTTCTGTGAACTCGGGGTCCGTAATCACTGGCTCACGGGTGTTCAGAAGGTTTCGCCGCATGAAAATCCTAAAAACGTTCAAGGAATGCTCAGGCACATTGGCTGCAAGTTAGAAACCTGAAGAAAGCCTGCGTGAGTCCTTTGTTTAATGCAAGCTGGCAGAGTCGATGAGCTCACGCGCGCCACATATGCACTGACTACTCAAAACCCAAAAATCAAATGTTCCGCTCCGGTTCATTATATCGGTGTGTGGCGCACCGACAAGGCCCGTCAAATTGCTAATTTTCTCAACACACGGAAAGCGACTCAGTGATTGCGGCTTGAGAGGTAGTTTTGAAAACGTGAATTGCGTAAACGGGATAGGTGTGTGCGGAACAACCTAATGTGTTCATCTTGCGTGACACCCTAACCACCAAAGGTCCGCTTCAAGAAACAATAATAATTTGAAAATTTATTTGCGCAGCAACATCCATTTCCTATCCCAGTGATTGACTGTAATCACTGTGAGTTTTATGTGCACAAAACGCATGGTTCAGCTTCCGGATTTTTAATTTTCGACCAAAGAGAGGATTTCAATGATAAGTCCTTGGGGCCTGTCTGTATTAGTGTACTTCGTGGCTAACGCTGGAAACCCAGCAAAACCAGCGTTGCACAGGCGTCACACAGAAAATACGTTGGCAACCTACGGGTACCCAAATAATTTAAATAAGATGTTCACATTTTTGAACATGCGAATTCCAACCTGAAGATAGCTAGAAATTCTGGTCTCCAAAACGTCGGACGACATGATAAAGAATTCTGTGTAAAAGAAGGCTACATGGGAAGTACAATACATGAAGTCAGAAATCACTTTCGCGTGAAATATGAAAAGATATTTTGGTAGACAATCGTCTTCCCGCTTGCCAAGTGGTCTGAACTGACATGGGTAGCCACACGGTAAGAAATGCCCAGCATGCTGTATGCATTCATCGATGACCCTTCTGCTTAGTGCATTCCCGTTGTTAGTGCGTGAAATGGGCGTTGTTTAACATCGAGGCTAAGACTTTGAAGTATTTAAATTGTAACCAAACACTGTTTAAACAACACGGTGTAGCGAAATGCTCGCTTCCGATTGTTCGTCACTAGGTCAAATATATGGCATTTATGTACAAAAATATGCTAACTTGAAACGAGCCTGGAAAACAACAAGTTTCAGTGGGGAAAGCCACGTGTGGATACGAATGAAGACAGCACCATGACACAATGCGTTACAATCAGGACATTGTAGTTCGGTCGGCCATGCTGTGGGTGATAGATCTTGACAACCGAAAGGCCTTAACAAGGGGTTACTGCACACATGCGGGTGTATTGTTCGATCGAATTTCGATTGTCCCAACTGTGGCAAAATTCGACATCTCACAACCTTCGACTGACTGTCCTTGTCTGAGAACAAAAAAAGAAAATTGCAGCGTGCCAAAACTTGCTTATGGTGGTTTTTCTGATAATTTTTAACCTGTCTATCGGCATTCGCACTTCAGTTAATCGACAAGTCGAACTTCCCGCCCCCAACTGTAAAAATAAACTACCAACACTGATAAATGATCATGAGTTTTCTATCAATAAAAATCAAACAGCACGCATAACTGATTGCAGCTTTTGCCTCGACACATACTTCCAACGAGCCACTTATTTGAACCTTCAGGAGTCGGCATGTTTTCTGTCGACACCAAAATGAGGTTGCTGGCGGGTAGTCGGTGGCTCCAATTCCGTTTGTGAAAACAGCCCTTTTGGCTTCCCTTCTTGTGCATCATTTTGAAAAATTTTGGTTTGATTAAAGCGAAAGTTGATCAAAGAGTTGAAAAATGGTATTTGCATATTTACGTGACTGAAACTCTGGACAGTCCACTCAGAGGTGGCGCATACTACCAGCGCCGATTTTTTCCTTTTGACACTGATTCCGCTTGTAGAAAGAAGAGGTACACCAACTGGTATTATTTCAGATAACGGCCCGAACTTCGTGAATTCCAATAAAGGGCTCTAATTTCTTGGTGGTACGTCAGACTAGAATGGTGTGGATGATAAGCTGCTACGAAGAGGTACTACGTGACATTTCCAACCACCATATGTTAATCAAAGGGATGAAGTGTAAAAGCGACTGGTAGGATATGATAGACGAACTCTATATCACTTTGAGTGCAGCAGACGCCTGATGATGAGATTCTGTTTACGTTGTTATCTGTGGTAGAGGGAACGCTTAATAGTCGCCTAAACTCACCGTCGATGTCCAGTGGTATTGCTCCTACTTCTTTATCGCCGCATTACTTGCTACACCTTAGAGGCAACGTCGGACTTGAGTATGAGGAAAGTCTCATCAGCAGTCACACTGTAAAGTGAAAACAGGCAAACTACTCACCATCGGTGTTTTAGAAAAATTGGATAAACTGACACCTCTTCACTTCTCGAAGTCGACAAAAGTAGTTAAATCAAGTACGCAATTTTCGGACAAACGATGCAGTGCTAGTGATGGCCGATGCAACTCCGAGAAACTACCGGCCCATCAGCTTGACTCCACAGTGTGTCTCCATTTAGGACGGACTAATCCGCGCTGTTTGCTTGTGAGGACCAAGGCAATGATTTCATGACGTGATGTGTGTCGCCTGTATCCTTGAGGGTATTTCGAATAAAAATCTCAGCAGAGGAGGCGGTATCATTTTACGTGCACCTCGTCCATCGTCACTTCGAGGTAAACCATCGAGCGCTGTTTTCCGGGACTGTTGTTACAGATTAGGGCGCGCCGGAGTTGCAGATCATGACTCATGGAGAACGGCCTTCATATGCCACACATTTGACGTTGGTCGTCCCATGGGTTGGGTTGGAAGGCATGCAGAGCTTTTTTAAGGCAGGTGTGTACGCTGAGTGATTGACGAATATCGAGCGTTCAATCTGAAGTAGATGACCACGCTCCATGTTTTTGATGGTACCTTCTCGTTGATCGTTCTTTTTGTATTTGCACTCTACTCAGTCGAAATACGAGCCCTTTCCGCAGACTGACATAATTACTAAACTTATGCGCGCGAAAATTCGTCACCTCTACGAACGTTGGTCACGATATACAAAAAAGCCGGATGTCGAAGTTTGTTACTGCACATTCCAAGCGTCCTCAATTTCCATCGCTGGATCTTCGTTTATGCGCGTCTTAGTTCCACTTACGCATTAGCGCTACAACATTGCGTGGCACGCTCCACTCTATCGCGTTTCCGTGAATTGTTGGTCATAGAAATTGTACACTTTTACACTCATTCTCGAGGTTAGCTATTATACTCTCTCGCTTAATCTTCTATTCTTCTTTTAGGCTAGCATCTTACCTTGTCTCTATCACAGCCGTTTTTTGGTCGAAGTCAGTAGCTCACCCAGTTCAAAACTTATGGAAATTTTCTGTATTACAGAATTACATATTCGATAATCAGCTTATTGCAAACGTTACGATTAACTCGAGTGCAACTCAAGGAGTAGCTAGACGTCTGGATTAATGGGAAGTTTCAACCTTCAAGACGGTCCCTAACGCATGACAGTCATCTCAATTGAACTTGAGCCAAGAGCAATTTGTTGTAGGTACTTGCAAAGAGCTTGACAGTCGTTGAGCTAGACGGTACCAATGACCTTTACAGGGCGTGAATATTCAACAAGACTTCTGTCTGGCGGTACATCGCGGTTACCGGATCTGCTACGAAGTTCTTTAACACTTTTCTGATAACTAAGTTTTATATTTGGTCCCTGTGCGTATAACTCCCAGTGTTGCAATTCAACCGCACTTGCCCATTCGCACAATTTTTCACTCGTTTACAGATCACTGTGCAACCCTTTTTTGCTTGGCCTGACTCACCGAAGGTGAAATTTTTCTGTTCTGCTAACATTATTACCGGGACCTGTGAAGCAACTTTCTGTACTGATGTCCTAGTGATCGTTCAACTTCAAGCAATCTCTCCGAGATTTACGACATACTTTTACACGTGATACTGACCGTCGCGTTTTGGTTGTGCTGCCCATTGCTTTAGACGCTTGATTGCTTGCAAAATAAAGTCTTAGAACCCGCGATGAAATCTTGTTCTTAATTTGACGGTCGTTATTTCACAACGCTTCGCTGGATGACGGTTCAGTCATAACACAAGTACTCCATTACTCGAACAATAAACACCAAGACTCTGTCATAAATACGCCCGCTATCCCCCCCGCCCTTGTCGATATGTTCTCCCCACCATAGGAAAGTACTGTCACAACTTCCTTTCCTAAGGAGAATCAAGGCTGAGCATAACCGTGAGCTCTCTGTCATGCTTAATGTCACGTCGCGGGTTGAGCTCATACACCAATGATTAATCCCGGACGTCCACTGATTCCTCGAGATACGCCTAGTCTACTTTCAAAGAATGTCGATAGGGCGGATCCAGAACAATTGCGTCCAAGCCCACTGAACGACCGATTCGAATCCCGAAATTAAGACGGTCGCAAAGGCGAGTTTCTCATCATTAAAATGTCAAGGTACAAGGAAATTATCATGCACCTGATTTGACAACATAAAAATAGACCTCGTTATTGCATCCATTAATTATACACGTCCTGAGGTTGGTGGTTAACGTGAATACCACAAGATGCAACAGTCCAGAGATGGCGAGACGATCAAGTGCAAAGTGAGACAAAGGTGCACAAACAAATTTCCGGCAGTGAGAAGTACAGAAGTGGAAGCCTCGTCGAAACAAGTCCCTACAAGCAGTTGACATCAAAATTTGGAAATACCTCATGATTAACGTTCTTGGAGGGAATGATTTTTCGCGCGCCGTCTAAATGGTCACGTTGTGACGTTCAGTGAAGTAGAGGCACCGAGAGCCACTGTTTCTCTGAGGGACAGGGGAACACTGGGAATATTCAATAGTGAAAACTGACAAGCATGAGCCAGAGGTCATGTAGGTCGTGCACACAGATTACACAATCCAAAACTCAAGTGTCGTCAATCACACGAAAGCAAGATGCGTCACGCTGCCCTATCCTTAGAGAAGCGCACTGTCCTCAGTACTCCATAACCGTCGTTCGGAGGATCACTACCTGTTTTTTAGGACAGTTGTTCAGGGCGATGAGACTGGCATGCAATCGACTCTACGACCGACACCGAACATGACAACGATGAACGATTACAAATGCAGCCACCAGACTACCATCCTGCTTGCGTCAAATGAAACCTGAAAATTGGCGGGAGCGCTGAGTAAAGGCGTTGCTGTGAGAGACAGAGGCACAGCCGGAACATGGAATGGTAACAAAAACCGACACACACGAGCTGACGACATGGTAGGTCATGCGCAAGACTCATGCGGTCAAAACTCGTACGGCGCAAATCACACGACAGAGAAATGCGTTACAACATCAGACTTTACAAGAAGTGCTCGCAGCCTTTACAGAAAAGAATTCCGATGTAAGAAGGATCAAGGAAGAAGTAATAGGCAAAAGACAGGGAGCGTGATCACAGGCTTTCTATAAAACACGACAGTTGCCAAGACATCCATCATAATTAATTATTCTAAAACCAGGCGAACATTCCTTACTGCCCAACCTCTTTGTTTTGGTCTTTTTTGAACTCCTCTGGACGACTGTGTGACCCTCGAGCAGTGCGCATTTGCTGGAGCGGTCCTTCAACCTTGGGAAAAACTCACGGTTTCCGACCCCTCCCTCCGAATAGTTAGTGAAAGGCGTTCTTCCTGCAGGAGCCCTACGGTTGTCGGCGTGATTCCCCATATGCAATCGACTTCCTCCGTAGAAATGCACTGGTTCTAGGTAAGTCTATCAAATTCTCTCGTTACTTTCTCACAGTCAGTTGGGTTAAATGTCGCACTTTGTCCGCCGATTTTACCGATGACAGACAGTCTGTCCTGTGATCTTTGTCCGAGCGGTGCTGCTGATGATAACTTTGTGGTGTGATTGCCGTGTGGATTTATGACTAAATCTGCTATTGAGGTTCTGTGACCAAGTTGAAACCTTGTGTCCATACCAGCTTACTGTGTTAACGTTAAATCTTCAGAAAGTTTAAACAATGCATGATCCAAGCCTTCACCAAAAACAGACCTCGGTAGCTAGTTGACCTCGAGAACACTAAAATCTCCCAGAACGGGCGGGCGATAACCTGATTGACAAGCTCTCCAGGATGTCGCCCTCGTGCTTCCATCTATTTTGAAGACCAGCAGTGCGGGGTTGTCACGATGAAGGATGGGAGCCGTTCGAATACCCACGCAACCGCACTTACGGCCGGCAACTGACCGTCCCACGGAACTTCGGACAGACAGAAAGCAGTTACCTCCAACGGAGTTGCCACAATCTTTGCGATGTCATACATACTCACTCACCGAGACCTGTTTTTGTGCTAGGTCTCGGTGAGCGAATTAGTGTCTACGGAGTGAATCGCTGCTTGCAACTGGTCTCCCTCATTAAGTAGGACGTATACACTTGCCAGCAAGCTCCGGCGAACTGGCCTTCTGGTTGCTCCGCAGTCTGGCCGTTTCTTATAAGTCGGAGAGATTGGTCTGCTTCTTCGAATAAAGGAGTTTAAACCTGGCCGATGTGAACCGTTTCCATTCCCGGCCGTCATTTCTTCTAGACTGTTGCATCGTCGTCTTGTTCTGTTGGAAGTGTTATCAACTTTCTAACCGTGGATTTTGTCAGGGCATTGGTTCTGATTTTTGATGCAGCTGATCACGCCACATATGGGTCATGTTTTGATGCATGGATATGTCTGCTGTGAAATTTACGTCTGGCTTTCTCTGAGCTATCGTGTCAGATTCAGTTAACACCAGAGCTCGAATGTTGCAGTCTTGAAATCCAACCAAGAGGGGCCTGGAACGATGCGTTTATGGGTTGCATAGAGCCAACCTACCGAACTTGTGGACAGGGTGCCGGTTCATCACTACAGATTGTTTAGCACTTTGCGGAACACATAGATTTGGTCGTTTTCCTTGGGAGCTTCTGTGTTTGAAGTCCTGCGTGACCTGCCCAGTGGTGCAGATAATTAAGTTCTCATCCATTTTTGGGGTGGCCCTGTAGAAATTTTATTTGTGTTTGACTACATTTATCTTTTATGTTGACTGACTTTGATGTTATGTAGGGGGCATCCTGTTGCATTGTGCATGCAAGAATCAGACCGACATTTGCCGGGCTACTGGAAAGTTGGCGCAAATAATAATTCACGGTTGCCGAACGAGCTTCCTTTATTTACCGACGCTGCGTAGATCACGTCGGCTCCTCTGATATTATTGCCTTACTCTTAGTTGACTTTTTGGCGCCTGTGCGGCTTTACTACACCTTTAAAGTTTCAGGGATACCGTATTGCGGTTTCATTTGGCCAAGTGTTATTGACATGGATAGAGCTCAGTGCACAAGTGGACTATACCCAGAGTGTGGTGCATTGTATGCTTTCAAAAAGTTGGAATGTAATTGTCTGTTCTTGAGGTTCCGTGCTGTTTAGTTAGTTTTCACGGGAACAGAACTTTGGGTCCGTTTGGTGGCTCGACCTCCAGCTGCCAAAAACGTCTACTACGTACTCGGATCCGTTTGGGCGACTAGGCTGCTTTCTTTCTCTGGCCTTGTATCCTACGTTAACTAAGCAAAGGGTGGAACATTCGCAACACAGTTTGAGGAGTACTGTGTTTGTACCTGTTAAGCAGTGGTGACAGCATCTGCCACATACGTCACAGGCAATTCTGGATACCCATTTCTTACGTTGCTAATTAAGGCGCAGTGAGGTGATTCGGGGATGCTAATCGCAAGGATTTAGTCTGACTTAGGCTGACCTAAGTCACAAGCCGCTTATCGGGAAACACTTGACTGACACTATTTCGTGACTTGAAAAGTTTATAAGGTGATTGCATGCTGGGAACTCAGTGTGACTGAACTGGAGGAAGAGAAACAGTCAAGGGGAAACAACTTTCCTTGAAGTCCGGTAGGTCCGCGTCCAGAAATTGACGAAAATGGATAGTCAAAAGATTTCGCCATTAGTTTTTGTACATAGAGTCTGAAAATGTTTAAGTGAATCAGCTGGGATGAAGAAAGTAGTGAAGCGTCAAAATTTACGGATACTTAAGCAGATTCTCTGGTAGAACTTCGCTGGTTGCTCAAAAAATGACCGAAGGTTAAAAATCTCGCGACTGGTTCAGTCACTAATAGGTTTTAATTGTTCATGAGTCGTTGAACTTTTTATCGCTTAATAGACGATTGTGAGTACAAGAATGGAATGGAATTTCACGTGTCAAAAGAGAAAATGTGGACTGATCATGTAGGCTACGACGAACAAAGTACCACGAAATTCTTGGTAAATTTTCATGCAACATCACTTTTTGGCAGTCATGTATTTCACGGGCTTGAGGTTTATCCCTAAGGAAGAAAGGCCACTTTCAAGCGGATCCTGAATTTCTGAATAACTTTAAGGTAATACAATCGGAAGTTCGGGCAAAGTACCTACAGTTGATCAGCTATTGATACGCAGGTTCTAGACAGGGGCCCAAACTTCCCGAATCCAGTCGGTTTTTCTCGCACCATGTCAGAGGGCGTTATGTTGATCTGAAAAGTGATAATTGAAAACAGGGTATAGCACCGCTGTAGTGGATTACGGTGAATACCAAAAACAGAGTAAGGTTACTCGGATAATGAAGTTTCAGATAATTGAGGCCCGAGCAAAGCCTTGAAACGATCCCTGGAAGCTTTGCTAGATAATCAAGAAGAAAGGCTTTTTCGACAGATAATAACCCGTAGGTAAAGAACTGCTGCGTCGGAGGGCTCCGAAGACGAAGCCTGAAAAGCATTTTGTTATGTTCTCGCCGGCTGTCGTCATTCGCTTCAGTGAACAACCGCTCTACGAAACCTCTTTCAGAGAAGTGTGTGAATATCAAACCACCCCAGGGTCTTCGAAATTCGGATAGGCACAGATAAATTACAAGTAAATAATATTGATGATAAAATTGAAATACCACAATTAAGTACCAGAAGTATTGGCATCATCGTTGGTTTTTTATCAGCGCACCTGCGGGAAACTACCTCAGTAAGGCGCCATCAATGCACGTATACAAAGATGCACACCGTAATTACTAATTGTACAGGACAATAATGTGAATAATGCAAGAAAACAGACATAATAGGTGAGAAAAATTCCAGCTCACAGGGGTAAGTTGAGACTTCGACTTCTAAGAAGATAGTTCCCAAATCTTCAAGATTCCATTTTTAAAAATGCTGAGTGGTCACACCAGTTTGCACATAACAAGATGATTACCAGCCTAGTGGTCAGTGTCATGCCAGAAGGAGATGAAATGGGGGTTTGGAAAATAAACTGTCGAAGAATTTCACCATTATTTGATGCAGATGGCCCCAGGAAAATATGTGGAAAATTCCGTCAGGATGGTGGAAGACAGGAAAGTAGATGCTTTTGGAGGGAAATGCAAGAACCTCCCTGCTGGACTTCGTTATTTGCTCGAAATTGGAGGAAACTCGCAGGTCTCACGAATTTTCCAGTCAGCAAAGTATTTGGGATGTCCGGACATGGTGGAGTGTATTCCCGCGCAAAGTATATTCATGGAATCAGGAATGAAGAGTAAAATTACGCGATTAACCGGTGAAGGTGAAATGTAGCGATTACAATAAACCATTTTTTGAAAGTCGCATCCATCCGCACATTACTGATCGTTTCGGTTTTATACCCACGTTTGTGTTAGTCGAGGTACCCATTCTGTAACCTCCGTCCCGTGGCTAAAACTACAACTCGCTCCGTGCCTCGCTGGATTGACGTGTTTCTCTGTGCAACCTATTTTTCAGCGCCAGTACTGTACGCGGGGGTCAACGCGTTGTCTTTTTTCATCGTCGATTGGTTTTGATAGTGAGTGCGGACTGCGTACTATTCTGTCGAACCACTCCTAACACCACATAGACTATGGCGGATAGCAAAATGTGTGATTTCCTGGCGAAACCTTTCTTATAAATTAATAGCTATATTGATTAGTACGGTCTTTAAGATATGAAGCAAACCAACGGAACAATGAGTCACGTAAATCAAAAGATGTTATTTTGATCAGAAGAAGCTTATGAAGCACATGATCAAAATCTTATTCCATGTCCAACAGTATAACGATGATCACATCTCTTGAGTCCGCAGATTTCGTAATATGATGAAAACATTCCAGCCGGCACGTCACGCAAAAACGTTTGCCGAAGAACCCACGCTGGATGTAGGTATAAGACTTTAGGGTAATAAAAATTCGACCATGCGACATTTTATTCTCCTTTCCAACCCCTTAGAACGAGTTGATGTATGATTAATAGAGAGATAATTGCTGAGGTCGTGTCGTGAGCCACTTTTGTGGTCGGACTCAATTGTACACGTTTAACACTGGAGAGGGGAGGAACCTAATAGTAAAGGAACTATATATGTATTGGGCAGAAGTAAAGGAATTTCTTTCCCTCAGTAGCTGAGAGCAACAAGGTAACTGCACCCAGAACCGAGAAGGTGATAGTGTTTGATAGTGGCTAACTGAAAGCGTGTGGTCGCTGCATCAGCGCGAGCATGACTTAGAAACTTACTTATATTAACAGAAAGAGGTGGAAGCAATACACTTCCTTCAGGTTTGAGGAAAGCAGCAGAATGTGATTCGAAGACCCCACAGAGTGTAAAAGTATAACTAACAGTAGTGTTGTCCTATGGTGTTACTGCTGAGACAATGCGGTGCCTTGCATAGTTTCTGCGTCTCAATAAACGCCTCATCTATGCTGCAAAGAGCACGCTCTTCTTTGTGTAGGTGGAGCTTTTTGTTCTATATTCTACAGTGGTGAGCAATTAATGCGTTTGCACAATAAGAGAAAAATATGTTATTTATGCCGTGAATTGATATCTTCGCGCTAACTTTGTTCCTTTGGAGTGGGGATTCTGCTTTACCGCATACGTTACAGCGTTTTGATTTTATCCGGGACTAAGATGTTGATGCCAATCCTGAAGTTTCCATTAGATACTCCGTTTGCAGCACCAGAGTCAGCGGACAGAAGAAATACACTCCACTCCAGAGATCTCAGTAGAGTGGTGAACACGTCCCAGTCGACGAATTTAGCTTGGCGGTATTATGTTATGTTTTCCTCCATAGCCTTTAGGTCAAATATGACGTTGACTGCGTTGCGCTCACCTCCTGGAAACCCTTCCAAGACCTTCAGAGAAGCAGAGAAGATGCGTGCGCTAAGAATGAAATCTAAAGTACGGTCTTGGTTAACAGGTGATAAAATGTGTTGGCGCCATTCGTTTATTTTGAGGGCTGCGAAAGATGTCCAAGAGTAATCTCTGTCAATCGTTTAGTACCATGAAGGTAAGGTTGATACACAATTTAGTCCACTATCAAGGTTAGTCATGTCGTCATGCGTGGCGTTAAGTTTTCTGCAGACGCACCCTAAAAGTAACTCACAGGATTCAGTTGACACTAACGACCGCAGAGAGTCTTCAATCATACCAGGACACAGCTCATCAAGTACGGTTGCGGAATATTGTTCCCTTAGGTAAATTTAACATCTTTCCCCACTGTTTTCACGGAATGTGTGGTAGTATATAAAACTCCCTTATGTGTCTGAAGTCACAGAGGTAGTTCATGTTTCAGTGATCAGGATAATGTAATAATTGTATACGATATAATGTCTATTAATGCGCATTTTACTAATTAGTGGGGGGCATTGAAATGCAATAAACTTAGTACATCGTACCGGTTGCTTTGTGGCGACTTGCATATCCCGTCGAACTGCGCAAGTCATGCGCTCCCATTTTCTACCCCAATGGCTAGCAGCGTGAGGATTGTGGTGTCAGTCGACGCCGTGAGCCACCGGAATTCAAAGGATTTTGCCTCGGCCGTAGCCGAGTAACTTCTACCTCGGCTCTGATTCCGCGCCCACAAAGTTGGATCCATTATCGTTGTGTATGGTTTCCGGAACATCCTGACGTCCAGTGAACCTCATTCAAGCCATCGGTGAGAAGTCCGTTGACATCGACCGTGTAACTTCCAAATGTACGGATCTTTTACTTAAGCAAGTGGAGGGACACCCATATTTTTAACATGCTTCTCTCAATCCGAACCTCCAAAGGCCCAAACTTATCTACTCACAAGCTATAAGGAGAATGCCGCTAGGTGTGCGATCAACAGAAAGCGGGTCAATCACTAGCCATGCACTTGACAATCAAACACCTCCTTTGGATGAACGATAAAAAGTGACGGGACCCCATGTGACCTTCAATCTCATGGCACTGCCTGATAACCATATCTGTGACAGCCTCACGGGGTGGCATCATCATTTGATTATCACGAGACGGCCCAACTGAAACCTTTTCACCGAGACAGGACACAGGTCATGGTGACAGGCTTTGGCCGAGCCAGCGCAACCCGTCGGCTGCCGGAGTGTTCTGCGCAGTCTTCACTAAAGGCGCTCAGCTGCCCCACTCGAACGACAGGTTCACAAGCCGGATCAAATTCCAACCTACGCAAAGGACCGTGCATAATCGAACACTGTCGACCAGCCTTCATGCATATAAAATAATTCTTAAAAGGTACTAACTACGATACCGCATTGCGTAAGGTACACCTGTGTGATTAGCGTGAGACAAGCCCCAAGTACCAATGCGCGCTACTAACGCTGACTACTACCAGCTCCTCCTTTGAATCGGATCTCTTAGTTCACACATGCTTGAGCGCCTTGTCCGGTGCCCACGAATTCTCGTCCCTACAGAAAAGTCGGACCACTCAGTCACATGTGAACTTCTTGAGAACAAGCATCCCAGGTTTTTCACGAAGCTATGTCCGTCGGGTTCAATTTGGACGGAACTTTTCGCCGTCGACAGGCCTCAGTATATTTGCGAATTAATTGAAAGCGGTTGGCTGCAAATGTGACAACGCCACCAGTAGTTTACCTCAAGTGCCCTCACACGATGACGCAGTTCGTCTAAAATATGCTGTCAATGGTTAACTAGGGTTCACTTACCATAAATTTCAGGCTTGGTGGTTAATAGAGCGGAGATAAGTTCGAACGTTGGGATAGATAAAGGATTAAAAATGCCACCCAGGATCTTCTCGTCAAGAAGCGGCGGAAGAAGTTATCACCTCTCAGAATGTCTCAAGAAAGCCGATGACTCCAAAGCATGTTCCGGTGACGTAAGAAAACATATGCAACTCCGAACGTGGTGGCGTTTTTCCATGGGGTCTTACACAACATGGTACACTAACTGAGTCCGTCCGCCACACCCCACGAACACCTTTCCCATTTAGCTTGGCACTTTCCGTCAAAGGGTTTACCCCGTGGTCGCACAACCTGCCGCAGTGTCTCGACCGTGAAGAAATTCCTACATCTGCAAGACACCATATCGAGTTCGAGCAGGTTTCTGCCTCAACAGTAAGGCGGTGTGAACGTTAAAATGCCGTCATATTCACGTGAAATTCCTGTACAGCTGAAAAAATGCAAGTTTGTCATTATTTTTGCAAAAACAACCTATTATTGGCGTTAGCCCACGTTTCAAGTCCCATAAATGAGCATATTGGAATACTGAGGTGGAATACGTGATCATTTAACTAGAGAATGCATAATTTTGCGGCGTTCTGAGGATAACATCGAAATGGAAATATGCTACCGGACGATCTTGACGTCGAATTCGAACAAAACTATCAGGAGAGTGTGATGATCGTCATTGAACATATACCTTCACGTGAATTATTGAGGTTCAGGTTGTACTCTTGTGATACGGCGCGTAATTCTAATACAAGCGTTTGACTGTTGTTCTTTCGTTGTGTTCTGCTCGATTCGGATATACCAGTTACTGGTCTCACGTTAGGTTGTATATATATTCGCGAAACATCACATTGGCGTTGCGGCAGTCTTCAATAACAATGAATCCTGTGCTTCTCGAAACTTTGGGCATTCATTCATCCCCTCGTGATATTGAGGACTATTTCGAACGATTTGAACTATGGCGTAGGACCGTATCCAGCCTAAATGAGGAGACAAAATCAGCCTTCTTCCTCTCAAGAGTAGGAAAAGAGGCCTACTGTCTTCTGAAGAATTTATCTTATCCAGATTCGCTGATAGATCTCACATACGAGCGCATAAAGAAAACATTACTCGGTCATCTCACTCCTGTAAATTTCGAGGTCGCCAAACGAGCCAACTTCAATATCATGAAGCGCCAATCGAATCAGTCAGTCTGTGGCTTTATTCTCCAGATCCAAACTCAGGCAGCACGGTGTGGTTTTGGTGATCGGTTGGAGGTCCAGCGTTGTGACTGACTCATCACCGGTATTAATACACAGGATCTGCATAGACAACTGCTGCTACTTCCTAAACCTACGTGTCAAAATACCAAAGTCATCTGTGAGCAGTACGAAGACGTTAATAATACAGTCCATAGTTGGAGTTCTAGTGAGACCCCGGTCTTGTATGGATCGGTAAAAAAGCGACCTACGGAACACAGTACTCCGCGGCTATTCAATTCAGCTTCTAAATATGATTTTCGACCAGTTTAACAAAAGTATTAGCAACGGTCGACAAACTTCACTGGCATATTTGGGAACTGTGCCTCATGTGACAAGAAACATTCCAGATACACATGCATTCACCGCAGCTCTATATGCCACAATCGTGGAAAACGAGGTCATTCACAAGTTGTCTGTAAGTCGAAAAGAAATCGCCAATTCATAGTAACTGATCAAAATGAATTTCATGTTACATGTGACAAGATGGAATCTTTTACTTTAACAGTTGATTCATCTACTTCAGGGCATTTATTTCATACCCTTTCCACAGTACGTGGCACACGGCATGATTTTATTATCGACACTGGCAGTGTAGAATCTATTATACCACAAAGACATCTATCACAGTTTTATCCAAATTACATACTTCGTCCTTGTTCTGTAACCATACGAGGTATAACTGGTCATCCCATCCCTGTTTTGAGTACGGTCACTATTCCGATCTTTAACGAACAATTAAAGCCACTTGATTGCACCTTTATTGTTACTCATCATAGCCCAGTCATTTTGGGGCTAAAGGTTTTAAAAATGCTACATATCCATGTTTCCTTGTTTGTATCACCGAATAATTCCACAAGCTTGAAAGACCTCATTCTCAAGTGCTCGAAGGCCACGGGCGGCATGAAGAAACCTCCGGTTAAAATAAAAGTAACTGGCGGTCCGGTTTTTCTGAAACGTCGTATAATTCCTTATGGACTCCGTGAACCGGTATCTAAAGTGCTCGACGAGCTAGCAGAGAAGTGCGTTATCGAGCCTATTGATTCATCCTCTTGGGCCACGCCGATTGTGATACCCTTTGAGTCTGATGGGAAAACTCCGCGAATACCTGGAGATTATCGACTTACTCTAAATCGATGCCTTAAGCAACATACATGTACTACTGCAGAACCTGAGGACATTCTGAACAAGCTATCAGAATCCAAAGGTTTCTCCAAGATAGACTTGAAGGATGCATATTTACAAATTCCTTCGGATAAAACATCAATGCCGATAACAACAATCAATACACCTAATGGACTTTTTCAGTACCGATTTTTGCCGTTTGGACTTAGTAACTCTCATGCTATCTTTCAGCAGGTAATGAAAAACATTGTGAAAGGTATGGATGGTGTTGAAGTTTATCAGGATGATATCATCGTACATGCCCCAGACAAGTTAACTCATGATTCTCGTCTTTTGACACTATTCCAACAGTTTTATGACAAGAACATTGCTGTTAATCCAAACAAATGCGCTTTTACTGTAAGCAGTTTCGAGTGTCTCGGTTACTTAGTTGACGGTAACGGATTCAAACCTGATGCCAAGCGTCTAGACCCATTAGTTAATGCACCTTCACCCACAAACTTATCCGAATTGCTTTCTTTGATAGGTGCTTTGCAGTACTATTCCCGTTTCATTCCAAATTTCTTTCAACTTGCTGAATGTTTATCCCAGTTGCTTTCTGAGAAGCAGTTCACGTGGACTCCAACTCATGAAAAGTGTGTACGTTCATTATCAAACTTTTTGTCACATGATGCTACACTTCGTGCATTTTCTTTCAAAACTATGCCTTTGTTAATTACTGATGCTTCTCCAGTTGGAATCGGAGCTGTGATTGAACAGGACAACAAACCAGTTGTGTGTATATCACGCCGACTTAGTCCAGCAGAAAGGGGTTATGCTCAGACACGCCGTAAAGCTCTGGCGGTATACTGGGCGGTAAAGCGGCTTCATAAGTATCTGTTTGGAATACCATTCAAAATTGTGTCGGATCATGGAGCACTGAAATTCATCTATAATCGTGAAAAGTCATTGGCACGTTCTTCAGCAGCCATGGTTCAACGATGGAGCGTCGCACTCAGTGCATATGACTATACTATAATGCGCAAATCAGCCAACCAAATCAAACATGTGGATTACTTGTCACGTATTCCATATACATCTGAACAAACGTAGTAATGATTGCCTTCTAATCCAGCCCCTGCCGGTCAGCCGAACAGAGTTGATTCGCGATACTCAACATTACTTTTCACCCATTCTCAGTGCGCTCCGTCGTGATTGGGTCCCACAAGTCAGACGAAAATTTCCTACATTTTATGTACTTTGGGAGGAATTATCACTCACTTCAGATGGATTATTGTGCTTGAATGGCAGAATCGTTATTCCTTTAACTCTCCGTAGAGCTGCTCTGGACGATCTACATTCTGGACATCTTGGAGTTGGAAAGACGAAGCCTTTGGCCAGATGAACTTGCTGGTAGCCAGAGATTGATGCTGATATTTGTCGTTTGGCTAAAAGTTGTTCATCTTGCAATCACACATTCCACAATTCATCGTCTAAATGGACTACATGGCCGATGTCATCTGAGGCCTGGCAACGGGTTCATGCAGATTACTGTGGCCCCTTTCTTAACGGGTATTATGCGCTAGTAATGATCGATTCCTATTCGAAGTGGCCGGAAGTGGCATTCACAACAACGCCCACTGCAGAATTCACTATGTACGCATTCAGAAGAATATTCAGCAGAGAAGGTATCCCTCTTGTGTTGGCGACTGACAATGGTACCCATTTCACTGCCAATCTTCTAAACACTTGGCTCAACGGTATTGGATGCAAGCATCTGTTCACTCCTGCTCGACATCCCTGCTCTAATGGTCAGGCTGAAAACTTTGGTAAAACACTCAAAAGTACTATAGCCTCTCTTCAGTGTACTACATTTGGAGACCTTGAAAAAGGTGTTGACAACTTCTTGTTACAATATCGCATTGCATGTCATTCAACTACACATGAAAGTCCCGCCAAACTTTTTAAAGGAAGGTTTTTGAGGTCAAACTTGATGTGTATTCAATCCTCTGAAGTTACCTTTTATCGTGGTAATGACTTGAGGCCGTCATCTGTTCTACTTCTAAAGAATCTTGGTAAATGTTTATACCGAATTCTAGACGTTGATGATTTATCTGTGCATAATCGACACGTGGATCAGATACGTGTTGAGGATACAGGTCAGTTCGTTCCAAATTCTGTTGTGAATTCAGATAATGATGATTCTGCTCTAGATTCGAATTCGAACCAAGAAATTACAAGCATCATTCGTAGGTCTTCAAGGCTGCAAATATGACCCGGAAGGGATTTCAAGAAGCCACAGTCCCATTCAACGTCTGGTGGATGTGATGAATGTTGTTGAAAATATACTTTCACGTCAATTATTGAGGTTCAGGTTGTACTTTTGTGATACGGCGCGTAATTCTAATACAAGCGTTTGACTGTTGTTCATTCGTCGTGTTCTGCTCAATTCGGATATACTAGTTAATTTTCTCATGATAAGTTATATATATATTCACGAAACATCACAGAGAGTTAATAGTGAAATCTGTGTGACAAGCTGTTATGACGCACTGGTGAACAATCACGAGAAATGGTTAGCACACTAATATACGAATCACCGACACGTAGCGCAGAGCTTCACAATACCCGGAATCCCCGGGATGACACAAAAGACCGTGACCTTTAGTTGATAGTGTATTTGCTCTCAAGCCAAGGGTGATCTAACAGAACAGCCTTGAAAAACCATCACTTGAATTATCACATTAAAAGGGAAATGATCCAGTCAGGGAGGGAGGAAGAATGCAACAGAATTAAGTTTTAGCCCGTTGTGGCGCGAAAAATGGAATCCAAGTTCGCAAATCAATTTTCAAAGATATCTCGAAAACTTAACAATTTTTGGGGAGAACAGCTTTTCTTCACCACAATTTCTCGAGCTCACTTGTTTATACAAAATTCATGCCTTTTCTCTCTTTCCGTTGGGTCTCAGTAAGGTAGACGAAATACTGTTCCTAAAGGTGGTTGTAAGAGTCATTATCATATGACTGTTTCCAACTTTCGTGTATATGGAGCGATGAAATAGGGTATCGTGTTCCACTCTGCCACTGAGAACTCTCAGTAGTTAATTGTGTTCACACTGCTGCGTTGTTTCTAACCCGGTTGAAGTCATGTGGTGTCCATACAAACAATGCAGGGAACTGGATCACCTCAAGCTGCCTGCGGATCACTACGTGGTGTTTAGAACGCCGACATTTACGGCGAATCAGAAAAATACCCTTATCGACATGGCATTCACCAGGCTTGAAGATGGTACTCAACATGTGTCCCAAGCGCTTCGAATAAAAGTTTTCCATTGCTTCATGCATGTGCTTGTGCTCCGTGTTGTTCATGGTAGAAGTCAACGAGATGAAACCGCCAGTAGTTTGAACGAGCGCAGTACACTTAGACGTTATTTATAGCTTATTACAGCTGGTTGGAGAAGCTATTTGTGTGGATGCATATGGCATGGTTAGGCGTTGTACACTGCTCATTACACCGGACGGCGCAACTAATTATATGTGCCTATGCTATTTTCTGTGTTTGGGCACGTGGCTAGTCGCAACAGAGCAAATATTGCAGCTGTCACTGAGTTACATAGATGTGGAAAACCTTCTAATGTGGTTAGAACGGTTTTTACAATCACGTTTGCGGCGGACCTCCAACGTCGTTTTGCTCATTCCGGAGGCCTGCTTTTGCGTTGTGTGATGCCAGCTGCTTGGACATCCGCGTCGACTATGGTCTAGGTATCTGAAGGGGTTTTGCTCCAAAATGGACGTAACTCCGTCTGTAAGGAGCTCTGTCGGGAAGTTGGCGCGGAAAGTCATACGCTGACAAACATCGGCTTACGGAGGTGGTAATCACGTCAGTTATTTTGACTAGGGACGTTCTTCTAGCTCCATGTGTGCTGTTGGGCGACCCTGGTCCCATCTGTACCAGGATATGCCACATGCTGAAAGCCGGAGGTGAAAGCTCATTTGGAAGGAACCTGGGACCACCGATCGATTTTGCAATGCTATCGCTGTGGGTGTCCCCGATTCTCCTAACGACAACCCGGAGCATGAGAGGAGCTTCTAGCATATCCTACCGGTTGCGCTTGAACTTGTTAACGTCTAATTGAAACGTATTCATCTTATTCTGTGTCCCGAGACCGCCCCAGAAAAAAACTCGATTACGACCCTTCAGAATTACCGTCGGCTTGCAATAGATGACACCTTACCCACTAGAGCGTCCCTGTCATCAACAGCGCCAACTTTTTGGCAAGATTTCTCTTCTCCTCGATCATTCCAAGGAGGAATGGAATTTATTGAAAGTCAATCGCCACACGCGCACCAGTCACTCTGTGGCGCCTGTTAAGGACACATTGGCTCTAAAGTATCACCACGGAAGGCTCCTGCGGATTCGGAGATCCCCAGCTCCGCTGCATTTTTAGTGAACATCCTCAATTACCAATAACTCTGCAAATTGCATGTGTACCAGTGCTCTCAATTTAGTACCTAAGCTACTGGGGCCTTGAGAACTTTGTTCTACCGCATAGCCCCGGACTGTTGCCATAACGGAAATGCTACTCAGCTCTCCGCACCTCGTTTCTGAGCGCGCCTTGGAGGATGACACTTGCCGCGCTGACAGAACTGAAGTTTGAGGAGGAGGATCGGATATCTGTGTCCACATTTCTCTTCAGGTCTTCATTCAGAACGATTACGCACTTGCTGCGATTCAGAAGTGTTCAGTGCTCGATTCACCGAAATGGCTTTGACCGTCGGCCAGTAGGGATGTTCTGTCGTCCCTCGTCTTCCGATAATTCGAAAGATGAACTCCCACTTTCCGGTTCGAAACTTTTGCCTACCCTGGGGTTTTCCTATATCCTTTTAACGGACTATCTCGATTGACGTGAAATTGACTTCTCGACATTCTCATACGTTAGCGTCGTAAATCTTGTCTGCACGATTTCTACACAAAACTGGGTTTTGGGCTCCACGGGGCACGCCTCTGGATTCCCTCGATGGCCTATCGGCCATACCTCGTCACAGGTGGACTACATCTTTGCCAACAAGAGGTTGATGTTTGGTAGTCTTGCAGTCATCATACCACCCGGACCAATGGTCACGCAGTCTTATTTGATTTTATTTGCAGGGTTAAGCTTGTCTACCAAACGGTTAGCGATCGCAGAAACTCTCGAACAAGAGACGGGAAGAGGCTATGTGGCTACTTGGCCATATGGTCCTGAGTAGACTTAACCCACCTTTACTCCCTAGGTGCTGTCTGGGGTAAGCATACTGCAGTTGTTTCTGCAGACGTTGGTGGAACGTTGCCACTCTCAGGCACCAAACGAAACTAGCCAGTGAGTCGGCTACGCACTCACACACTAAAACCTATTCAGAAGAAGCACTGCACTCAGTAGTGCAATCGTATATCAGGGCGTGAGATTGACCAAGCGATATGTGGTGCCGAATGAAATCAGTGTCTGTTGCTGATTCATCAAGACCATTTTCACTAACAGTAAGATACTGTCAAAGGCTTTTTCGCAGATCCAGAGAGTTTCCTCAGATTTATAACGTCAACCCGCAAGACGAACGCTGCGGTTCCTCAAGTTTTGGGTCCATCCGGTCCCAAAGAATTCGCTGGTGTTCTTGATAAGTTGTGAAGCAGTACATTTGTGCAGCCGCCAACACTTCGTCGGGTTCGCCCTCATATTGAATTTGATCGCACCCGCACTGTGGATACTTCCTCCATGGCGATTTTGGCTAAACCAAAGTTATTGAATCATTCGCTAACGCGTCAGGTTTGCATCGAGTTCGTGCAATCCAGTGCATCCCGTTTTCAAGATTTAGGGGCGAAGAAGACAAATTAACTTCCGAGCGGTTAATGAGAAAATGCTGATGAAAACTGGAATTCACATGACGCTAATGAAATCAGCGCACAGGAAAACGACATCACTTCTGTTGTCGCTGTATTTTCGGTATACCAGTACGCAAACAGGTAAGAGAAAAATGGTCAAAGAACCGGTGTATAACGGAACGACAGCCAACGGTAATGAAAAGTGGACTGCAAGGTATGCACCAGTAATTCGCAGCTTATCCGTCGACCGGACCAGCCGAAGCTAACGCATGAACACTGACGAAAGGCTGGCTTCCGGACAGAGCTTCTTTTATGTCGTTCAGCTGCACGACAACGCGGTCAAGAACTGAATCCCACTTAATGGGGTTTTGACAAATCAGTGATGCCCTACTTAGAAGATCACTGTGAGCGGGATGCCAGAAAGCGGCACACCGGCTGAGAATGCTCGCGGGAGCTGAGTGGCACAGAACCGTGCAAACCATGAAGGTCACTTCAAGCAGTAATCATTTAGGCTTTTCCAAGGGCAAACAAAATGGTGTTTTCGGAAAATTAGATTTTCCCCTGCTGGAACGTGCGGAGAATGAATGCGGAAGACTTACGGGACTAAGTTGAAACGCAGTCATGTGTCAAATGCATTGCCCTTCACCCTCTAGATGATCTCTGCGGGAAATTTACTACCATTCTTTCCGCAACCGTTGGCGAGTCTAGACCACTGCCAGGCGCCGAACGGAACAAACGGCTAAGCCAACTACGCTTCAGCACACTCAAACCTATCCTGAAGAAGCGGCATGCTCGGGCGCACCATCGAATATCGGGGTGTGAAAGTGACCAAAAATACACGCTGCCTCGAGCAGTCGGTGTATATCACTAATTTAACGTGACTGTCCTTATTTTGAACAACGTTTTACGGAACGCTTCATCGCCATTGCAAAGAAACGACTGGGGTTCAATAACTTTTAGGCCCATCAGGCCTTACCAGCTCTGACACGGAGGCCTCTTATCTTTTCTCAAAGCTTCATAGCAGTTTTGTCGCGCAGTCATCACCAGTTCCAGAGGTTCATCCGGACAGTGAAATTTATGGCACTCACAATGGGGATACATCCTTCGCGGCGGTGTTGGCTAAACTCAGGCGCCTTAGGGACAGCTCTCCTGGCCTGAATAGTACACCACCAAAGGACTTACGAGAAGCGGCTGAAGAGCCTCATGATCCATCTATCTTCCTGCTTTCACAATCCGTCACCCATGAATGGGTACCCAGCAACCAGGATCTCACTATCATCACACCCGTTTTCAAGAGTGGTAGACGTAATTGTCCCACTGATCACAGACCAAGTGCATTGTTATCAAACGCCTCGAAAATTCTGGAGGCTCTTCCGTACGACTCGCTTTGTAAGCATCTCACTTCTCGTGAGTACTTCTCCAACGCACAACACCGATTTCGAAAGGGCCCTTCGTACACCATAGATCTACTGGTAGCCACCGATCACTAGACTAAAGCAGTTGAATAAAATTCGCATATCTCGACGTTGCCAAAACGTTTGATCTCACGGACTATGCCGTTTTGATCGGCAAGCTTTTCCACCATGGGATACAAGGCGATCTTCCTCAATGGCTCGAGTCTTATCTCGATATCTGTCCGTCCATGGTACGCGTTAATGGTGCATTTTCTACCTGCAAGCCTAGCCTCAGTTGAGTGCCCTAATGTTCAACTTTTGGCCTGCCCCTACTATTATTGAAATTTATCATCGGTCTTTCACTTACAACCACTTTTCCGTTATAATCGCTTGTGAACAGTATCAAAATTTGACGAGCCGTCAAAACCACGGATGATTCTCCCAACCTTAAACAGAACCTGAACACTCTGCTCATTTGGTCTCGATCGAACCGTCTTGAGTTTACTGCTGGTAAGTGTGAAGTTATGCAACCTCACAGATCCCTGAACACCACGTATAACCTCGACAGGTACCCCTCCAGGCAGTTCTTATCGAGAAGGACCTAGGAACAACTGTTTCACACACTCCCGAGCTCTGCGAACGCTAAAGTTAATGCGAAACGCCTAGTAGCATCTTGGCTTCGTTGAAACTTCCAGTTGGTCAGTTCAGCCCTAGTCGTTTCATTTTCCATAACAGCGGTCGTTTGACAGCACCAGAGAAATGGAGCTCTGATGTGGTCGCCAAATTTTTGAAAGGATAAGTTGCTCCTGGAGACTGCACAACGTCGAGCTACTAAGGCGATCCGGAGTCTAAAAACCAGACCGTATGAGGAAGGGTTGAAACCTCTGGACATATGCACTATATAGTATCGTCGGCCTAGAGGTGAATTGGTATTAGCCTTTTGATAACGAAGCCCTATACTCATCAGTGCAACGTGATGCCAAACAGGAGAAATGGCCTGACACTGAAAGGCCATCACCTAAAACGCGAAGTCCCACATGGCAGACTAGGATGCAGACAGCTTTTACTCATTGCGCGTTCGTAAAGCTTGAAACTCTCTACCAGACCATGTTGTTTCTGCTAACTGCAACAGTTTTCAAGGCTTAAAACGACTGACATCTATTGCATCTATCAGGATATTGCACACTTCTCCTCCACTTCAGCCCATTACTGAAGACCACAAATTCTACGCATCGAGGTGCGGTATTCTCATGAGCACCTGCTTCCAACTTCGGCCTTCAACCCAATGAAACCGTTGAAGTGATTGTTATTTGTTTGCAAAACTGCAGTCGTGTGGGTTTTAACTGCATCGAACGTAAGGCGCCGTTTACTGGAATTCCCAAGAGGCAGTGAGCTGACAAAAAGAAAGGCTCAATAAACATTTTGAAATAAGAGGGAACACGGTCAAGCAGGTGCTCGTAAATGCAGATGGCGTCAGCATACAGCGTTATGCGAACATTATACGTATCATATCTTGGGAACTTTTCAGAATGAATAAAAACCTCCGTTCTCGTTGTTTGTTTTAGTGGGCCAATATGAGCAATTTTTACACGTGTTCGCACTCAAAAGGCGCCCTTTGGTGCTTTGTACAGCAGGTGCAATGTTTGGTGTACGTGCTGGTGGTCGCCAGTTTAGTATTGCAGGATTATGCGGACTGGTGACATTCTCCACCCTTCTGCTGGCGTGGATCGTGGGCTTTTGTATCCGGCTTTTTTCCGTTATCCGTTTTGAGAGTGTTATCCATGAGTTCGATCCGTGGTTCAACTATCGAGCTACCAAACAGATGGTGGAAAGCAATTTCGGATCTTTTTACAATTGGTTCGATAGCACAGCTTGGTATCCTCTTGGTCGTATCGTGGGTGGCACTGTCTATCCTGGGTTGATGATAACGTCAGGTTTGCATGAAGTCCTTTTTAAAATTGTGTTTAGGTTTTATTCACTTCATTTCACACCTTCTCAACATACCCATACACATCCGAGAGGTGTGCGTTTTTCTGGCGCCGTTCTTCAGTGGTATGACTGCTGTGGCTACCTATTTTTTCACTAAAGAAATTTGGAACAGAGGAGCCGGCTTGTTTGCCGCTTGCTTTATAGCAATTGGTGGGTGAATTATACTCCATACCAGCCTCCAATTTTTACTCACCTTTAGCTCCTGGTTACATCAGTCGTTCTGCCGCCGGAAGTTACGACAATGAAGGAATAGCAATTTTCGCTCTGATGTTCACCTATTATCTGTGGATCAAATCGATAAAGTCCGGTTCTGTGTTTTGGTCCACTGGCTGTGCGCTGGCATACTTCTACATGGTGTCCGCATGGGGAGGATATGTTTTTATAATCAATCTCATTCCCCTACATGTATTCGTGCTTTTGTTGATGAACCGTTATTCACCGAATATCTACGTTGCGTATACGACCTTCTTCATTCTGGGGCTTCTGATGTCTATGCAGGTTCCGTTCGTCGGTTTTCAACCTTTGAGAACCAGCGAGCATATGGCGTCTATCGGCGTTTTTGCACTTCTGCAGGTTAGTGTGATTTACCGAAGACGTTCCTCGATAGGTAGACCATTAAATTACCAGTAAATGTTTCTGCTAATTTGGCTTATCCATGCTGACTATTCACCCTCAGATGAATACAGTTTTCTCTCTGATTAACTTCGTAGAGGGGTTTTGATTTCCCTACTATTGTTAAAATAACGGTGGATGTTTATTTATACACCAGAACAGCAGTCATGTGCAGGCATTGCACGGTTCAAAATCAGAGAAGATGCGAGTGAACGGTTAATTTATGTGTATTAGAGGATAGATAAGCACGGTGGCGGCCTGCGCAGTATCAATTCGCAGACATGAATACCTCGTGAGTAGCTGTGTCCGTCAGGGGTGCCACTTTTCTGTGATTGCTCATTTCATGTGAGGCATTTCGAGTAGTGTACAAGTATACCACCCTAACTAAAATAGTAGAGCAGTAGGTGTTCGCGGAAAGTTGGAAGTGCACGCTTAAGCTCCTCCCGGTATTTGAGTTGATTCTACTTGGTTGTAATTTACCATAAACATATTCACCGCCGGATTTCTAGTACAGTGGGGACAGTTCGTGCACTTAGTGGGCTTTGTCAGGAACGGTAAAAATTTTTTAGGTTGCTGGTAGTGGCAGCTTTACTCAGTACAACCGTACGTGGTCACCAGTACGGTAAACTGTGCACTTTGCGATCATGCGGCTCTTGATGATGTGACCTGGATTGGTGACAGCAATTTTATAGGCAACCCTCGAACAGTCACCAAGTTCCTCAATGTACTGTAGTAGTCTTTTAGACTCCGCTGGCACGAGCGGTGTTGGCAGTTTGATCGGTGGTCGCATTTCACGACTCAGGATTAGTGCGATGGCATCTACTCCGTGCTTGACTGGACGACAGCTTTTTGTGTAAGGGACACTGTGACAGGACTTCACCCCCAACAATCTGATCGGAGCCGTTCGATAACTGTACGAGTGATTCACTCGTCACTGGTGGGGAGTTGTGCATACCTCCCGGAGACTGCTTTCTAACGTGACGCCATGACAAGAGTGTAAAACAACAGGTCTATCAGCAGGCGCTGTCCATTCTATGATGAACGACAATGTTGTAGTTGATACTTCTTTGTTTGGTATCGGAAATACCTCGCACTACTTGGTGAAATAACAATCACAAGAATATGCTTACTTGTTTTCATCGACGTCAACGGTAGTCCCATCACATCCATTTCCTCACGGTGATTGGAGCCAGCTGTTGTAACCGTTCGCGTTAGGTCATAAGAGTCATAGTGGGGTGTTTCGTTTGTGCTCCGATACCACAGTTGGTGCAAATACGAATAACATCACCGTGTGGCTTTCTCCACTAAAGACGCTGTCAGACATTTCCTTCAGTCCTTCGTTGGCCTGGATGCAGCGGGTGTGAATGTACCTCCAGGACGACCTTCGAATTTTTGTCGCTTGGACCGTTTAGTGTGTGTTCGGCTGATCTTACCGGGTAACTACAATGTGCCATTGTTTATTTTTAACGTCATCTTCCGCCACCATAAGTGGCGCTCTGGGTTTTGTCTGCGATCTAGCGGCCGGTTGGTTTGAGGTTCCCATCAAGTTGTCGCCAGTATGCATTGGAGACGTTGGATCATTCTGCTGGCAGTATCCTCGTAATTCCAACTGGGAGTTGAAACAGTACTGATTTGGCCATTTCTACAGGGAGACAAGTAATGGCATCGGCATTTATACGACGAATACCTGGACGGTAGGTATACTCAAACTCCTGTAGATATCTCAGCCGTCATGCACTCTGACCTACCGGCTCTCAAAAGTTTTGGAGCCCCGATTGTGCCTGCTGATGGGTTTGAACCACAAAAGTTCGCCCGATAAATAAAGACAAAAGTGTTTGTAAAAATACATAATGGCTAACATCGGGCGGGGTGTTTTTCAGTACTCCTCAACGCTTGTGAAACGGATGGCTTGTATATGAAATTACCACGTCTCTCTTAGCTCACTTTTTTGGGGAGTACAGCTCCGGTAACTAGGTTAGTTTCATGCATGTCTAGCCCAAACGGGCCAGCTGATTTCAAAACATCTGGATATGTGAAAGTGGGAGGAGAGCTAGGCCCATCTACTACCGGGACATTGAATTGTCTATTCCTCGTGGACCTAAGTGTGTTGGTTATCTCAACAAAACGTGTGATGAATTTACGGTTGCAGGTGGCTTATCCCATAAGAGTGCGTGCTCCACTCGTTCAATGCGGCCAGTTGGTGACTTCGACGGAACCATCAGAATTCGAAAAGTGTTAGATGTCAGTATTTTGTAGACTTATCAATATCACGTGTACAAAACAGTCGTTTTCTGCAGAAAACAAATAAGGAGGTGATTCATCAGTCTTCAGGTTGGCGCAGGTCACTAGGTTCAGGGATGGCTGATCTCCCTCGATTGAAGACACTAATAGCTTCTGATTCCGACCACACTGAATGTCTTAATTGATTTTCGTAATCGTGTTTTCAGTTTTATGTAGACCCTCTTCTTCGCGTGCTGGGTTTTTTGTACTATGGATGTCCCTGAGTCTACTAGGGTAACCATCTGATTGTAGAGCAGAACTGAGGATGTCTAGTTTGTTCGTAAGACTTCTGTCTTCTACTTTCTGTTCGCGCCAACACTGTTCATTAATGTTCGTTTGCGATAGGCTAATGTAAAGCTACTGAAGTATAAACCGTCTCTTAAGAGAGCTATCTTCGGAAAGAAATGAATCTGTCTAGAAATGATACAGTCGTTAGTTTCAGCTACACTCACAACCTTCGCGTTAGGCTGATGACCACTCAGGCGTTGCATCAGTTTGTCTACCGCTTGTTTATTTTGGCTCGGTATTATTGTCTTCGACGCAACGCCTGTAATCTGAAAAACCGGTTGTATTCGTGGCTAGCTAGTGTATGTCCAAGCACGGAAACTTTTACTAAAATGGGACCTATTAGACTTCAGATGGCCTCTTCATGTAGTTGGGAGTAAGACTGGTCAAGAAAACGATGGCCGAGATGTTCAGTGCGGAGCGACAAGGTTTACTCCGGTATACCGTTCTGGAGATGCAACTCAGTGGGATACACCTTTGAGCACGCAACTACACTTAGTTGGTTATTGTGCAGAAACATTAGTGAACAGCGACTGAACGTCCACAGAACACATCGGCTCATTACCAGGATTGCTTTCATGTAAGACGTTGATTAATTCGAAAGGATCGTTAGTGGAATGTGCGTGAAACGCCGTTTTCATTAAGTTAAAATGGTGACTAGCTAACATTTATGGTGTAATTTGTCATTTTCGAAAATTAGCTTTAGCGGCATCTCGGATTTGAGCGTCTTTGACGGGCTCTATGGTTGGTGCGTTTATGATGCACACCATTCATGAGGTTTTCACGTTACCTCTTTAATACTCTGTCACTGCTAGAGCAGTAGTAGATGGCGTTCTGTGTAACCTTCCATTTCCGTGACAACTCACCTCTCGCTGTTCGCCGAAACTTCGCTTGGTGGTTTAATGTTGGAAGCACCTACCCACATGCACCCTTGTCTGAAATGACTCAGAGCCCCAATTTGGTTTAAGTATTTTCACGTTTTTTCACATATGCTCTCTTAACTATAGGTGTTACTTTGTGATATCACACCGGCTTTTGACCCTAGTCATAAAAATCCGCAAACTGTATCAGTGAATTCAGTTTTTAGCCATCCTAGGTTGACAGCACTGGTTGTTCGGAGACCACACAATTGATCGGTATGATTCTCAGACTAGGCTTCAACATAGGTACTATTAGGCTAATGAAATAGTGTTTTATATTCAAGAACTAAGGATAACACTTTTAGTTGCAACGAATTCAGTTGTACTGAACCACAGTTCAATAGGTACTTATCCAGATTTATCTGAAATGGTTCTTTGACGTGTTTCGTACGCGTTTACCTCAAACGGTTGATATGAATCTTACTCGTACTATCGATGATGGTCTTGTGAAATAGCGCAAACACGATGTGATTGTAGAATCTCAAGTTTCCGACGATGAACAAATGACGGTAATGTTTCTGAGGCCAACAAACGTTTGCCATTCATGTTGCCGGGAAGATAGTTGCCTTAAAGGGAACGTCTGTAGTGAACGTACACAGAAGGGTCATACAAACGAAGTCAACTTCCTCAGTTATGTTCTACTGTCAGATGGTTACCCCAGTAGGCTCAGGGTCATCCACAGTAGACAACCCAGCATGTGAAGAAGAAAAGAGGGTCTACACAAAACTGCCTTTTAAGGGGGATTACGTCATGCACCGAACAACACAACGATTACAAAAATCAACTAAGACATTCAGTGCGGTCGGACTCAGATGCTACCAATACCTTCAATAGAGGGTGACCAGCCTGTGGTTGCCACATCACAATATTTTCCATTTCATATGTTACTGCAAAGAAAGTCCCATGGATTGAACAGAGAGATGCTTGAACTCCGTAATAAAGGAACGTTTGCTTAAATGAGTGCAGAAGTCCGGAAAACGCCAGTGTTGCTGAGACACGTAGACAACCAGTTTCCTCGGTTGTTAGACTTGTCCTCTGGTCATGCTGTTATTCCAGCTTGTGCACTCATAATTCTTTCACGACATTTCCCATCCAGGGTTCTTGCGGTTTGTTGAAACGGTTGCAGTCAACCCACTCAGGCCAGCTCTGTTCTCAGAAACCTGAACTCAGTGGTATATGCTAGTCCCATGATTGGTTGAATTGTTTTCTGCGAAAAAACCACTGATGTTTTTCTACATTTGGTGATGATAACTCAATACGAAATGCTTACATCTACCACTTTTCACGTTTCAGCTGTTTTGTCCGAACTTCTTAAATGAACTGATTGCTTTAACCCGTTGTTTTGTCATCTGTCTGTACACCAGAGAGTACGATTAGATGGCCTAGTCATTGCAGCTCTTGCTATAAGAACACGTATTGCTAGCAATTTGGAGGTGTTCATGTACATTCTGGAGTCCGGCATCTTGCTCTACCGCCATGATTGCGCGTGCAATAAGGTGATGGAAGTAACTCAATCCTTCACTTTATTTAACATTTTGGAGCACTCTTTGCATTAGTCACTGGCCGGTGGTGGGTGCGTTGGTCAGATCAGATGGCATGGTTTCAAACTCGTCTAATACCACCTTTTGGTGGCCTGCTGGGTGGACTTCAGTCTGAGGGTGTCCAAGTGTGGAGAACCATTTTGCTCTGTTTAATGCAGAGGTCGGTAGCTATACGCCGCATGTCTGTAGCTTATAGTCTACTTCTATAGTCAGCGCACAACCATAAGTTTCCGTCCTTCTTTTTAACCACCGCAATCAGGGATACCCAAGAAGACACAGAATGCCATGGGGGATTTGTTGTTAAGCATGTCTTGCATCACGACGGTTAACTGATAATGAACCAGGATTCTGCTGAAAGGTTATCGAAGATTATGATGGTCACTTTTGTCGATCTCGTGTTATGCACGATCAGTCCATCCAGCGTCCTCTCTGTCAGACTGGAATACGTCGAGGTAGCTATGCAGAAGGTTTACTAGTGTCAGTCTTTTAACATGCGGCAGCGTTGTACTAGCTAATAGGAATGTGTCGTAACCGATTCCAGGTAGCTCGCTTTATTGAGCATGTCCAATACGCTTCAAATGGAGAATTGCCTCTTGTTCGGGATTTCATGGTGTTATTACCAATGTGTTACTTGAAAGTTCAGGTCGACTCTGCCACAGAGCCGTCGTAGAAAATCCATTCCTAAAACTGCACTCAGTGACAGCTGGCTGCTTACTCCGAACTGATGCCTAATCGGCAAGTTGTTTAGTTGTACTGTGGCCATCACTCGCACCCCTATATTGAGTGGTGCCGTCAGCATTCGGTGACGATACCCACGTTGAACTATTCCACAATTTAGTTTGGCTGCGATCTCCGAATTTGAAATAGGGCACGATCCACCGATATCGATAAAAAAGGTAACCTCACGGTTTATTCTACCGACAACGGTTAGTGGACCGCAGTGGACGCAGCTGGGGACCCAGATGCACTCAACCGGCACGCTGTCCAAGGCTTGTGGAAAAGGTTCTTCCTTTGAAGAGCTTCATTTTGACACTATTGCGGCTGTAGATCACACTGTGACGGAGACCGCTCTAACCACAACTCTACAAGGAGCAACTTGACTAAACACTACGTTACAACGTGTGAAACAATTAGAATAGGTTATCCGAAGAACTAGCATTCTTCTGTGGTTACCGTGATCTACCCCAGAATGACCCAATATTCGGAGGAGAAAGAATCACAGTTCCGAGACCATTCCATCGGACGATGTTGCAACATGTTCATCTGGCACATACGGGGATGAACAGCTTTATCTAGGTGGCAACTTGGCTTTCCTTTTGGTGTCACTTGTCGAGTGTGGTGCACGTCGGAATGCTAATTCGAAACAAGCCAAAGAAACCGTGCTGATGTGTCATTACATTTAACGACAGTGCGTGGTCACCATAGACCATTTTAGCGAATTCTACTAGTTGAAATGGCTGAGTTCTGTTACATTTAGACTGATCGTTAGTAACCTTCAAGCCTAATTTGTACGATGTGACTTACCTGAGGTCTCAGATAACGGACCACAGTTCATTGACATGGAATTTAAAGTGTTTGCCGAAAATGGGGATTCCAGTATCGTCCGGGCAGTCCGTACCGCAAACAGTCGAATGGCAAGGACGAAGCGGTGGTCAGAATGATAAAACGGCTGTTGCAACTGGCATAGTTATCTGGAAGTGATCCATTGTTCAATGTTACTGAAGAAACGGAAGACTCCTAGTTAGATCATGTCCCACAATTCAGCTCAGAGAATGTTGTGAAGGAGAACGCGTACGCATCTGTGGATAATGAGAGAACTTCTAAAACCTAAATCACCAAACCAAACCGAAGTGCACGATGGTTTAAGAGGAAGAGTGTCAGCCCAAAAGCGATACCACGACAAAGGAGCTCGTGACCTACGGGCTCTACAGGGGGCTACGAGGTGTGGGTGTAGTACATTCCGAATATCCCAAGGCGATGGACAGAAGGAGTGGTGGTAATGTGATTTGGCTGCCGGTCATATGAAGTAGAAGCCGAAAGGAAATCGAAGGAGCTGAGTGCATCTGAGAAGAAAAATCAATACCAGATGCAGGGCACCTCCCCACAAACGATGAATTATTGTGACGAGCCAGTAGTGGACTGTGCTACGAAAAAAGAGATGTAAAAGGATTGGGTCGCACGAACTCATTGATACGAAGTTAACCAGTGATTCACAGAAGGCCGCGACCAACCAGCGTCGTCAACCCGTTAGGGACCTCTTGCTAGATCAAGTGTGATCAGTGGACGCACGACCGCCTCAGTATTCTGACTGTTTGCAAATCTGGCTTTTGGGTTTAATGAACTGGTGCGACTTATGATAGGCAGGTGGTCTGTTTTATACGTGGTGTCATAAACACGAAGTCGATGATTGGCGCAGCTACGAACAAAGTTTAGTGGAGTTCTCCTACTCCCTTACAAGGAGCTCATACTGTCTCTTTTGATCTTTCGACCAAATGATGTTCGCGATCTTAGCGCGGTTTGTTATTCCCCCTGCGTTGTCGTGTTCGTAGTTGCGGTGGATCGTGTGGTTTTACTGATAAGATTCCTTGAGGTGATATCCATTTCCGTCGCATTTGTCCAGACTCTTTTGGGCATACTTCTCCACAGCGAGCTTTCTTCACCGCTGAAATTTGACCCAGGTGCTCGCTCGACTCTGTCATTTGATTTTACTTGGGTACTTTGTTTTTTGGTACTACCCAGTTCGTGTTTCTCCTTGCTTATTCGCTCGGATGCCACTTGGTTCTACGCTTTCGAGCGTATGACCTCTGATCACCCGATGATGAAAGGGACACGGGCAACAGTGTGGTCTGAGTCTGATCAGTTGCTTCAGAGCTCACGAGTCCTCAGCCGAGTGACGCGGCATCTGCACATCACTGAAGAAGCTTCCCCTAAACAGTTGTCATCCGATTCGATTCCTGAGGACCTTTGTTGCAACTTGCACCTTGATGTTACGAAAACGGAAGCCTTACGCACGGCGTTCATTTTCACTCGTTTGCGACTAGTTTCATATTTAACTGTGAAGGACCTTATTGTAAAGAGGGAGAAGTCGTATTCGCGGATTTTAAATCTAATGTCTAACTTGAGATACAATGCTCCGAAAGTTCGTTACTTGCCCAGTAATACTTACTGGACGTCAACCAACCAATCACATTGCTTGGTGCGTTTCTGTGTGCTTAATTCGTATGGAATAAGTGTGTTGATCTCCGAATTTGTTTGTGAATATTACAACGATGGAGTTCTCTTCATTAAAGTGACCTAACCCACTTTCGGGTAACCTGACAAGACAGTTCCAGGCAACTGTTTTTCCCTCACGACGTCTTCACAGCGTCACTGAATACGAGTTGGTTGAGGCAGGTCTTGTTATTCTGATTCGTGTTTCGCCAACAGCATCGTGAATTGAGTAGTGTTCGTTTTAAATTTTGTGGGAACCCAGTTGTCATGCCTTCAAGAATACACGTCAGACGCACACTTATCTTTAAACTCTCAACATTCTTTATTTTAGGCCGTTGCCTTTTTCAAATATCTCCAGAACCACATATCTTCTTCTAAACTAAGACATCTGTACACATTTGGAGCAGTTGGTTTTGCTGGAATTGTGTTCCTCGTAGTTGTGGGGCTGACATATGCGGGGATTGTTGCTCCATGGAGTGGCCGGTGAGTCCAGTTTCAGATGCTATTGAGAATCGTTGATAGCAAGCGATATTAATTAAATTTGTATGCTTAGTGTTTTTCTCCATCTGCTTGCTCATTTCTTTAAAGAACCGTTTATGATTATGATTAGCGCCTGTTGGATCAAAAACGAAGTCCTGTTTTGTAATTGAGATATAGGTTGTTCATCGCCCGGTTGGTGTGAACGAACACAGTCCACCCTGGATTGCCAGTTTGCACTGACTACGGTCGCAGGGGCTCGAAATGGTGTTTACAGTGATTTTTCGTGTTCACCCTCAAATGGACACTGTACAATCGGTCTTGTCCTTGTTTTGATACATCAGAGAGACATGGTTTGAATGGGTGATCTAGGTGGTAGCCCCTCATGTTATGAACACAAATTATCTGCTCGGCCACCAGTTGTGAGTTGTGTTTTCACTAGTTTACATATGATGGTGCTTTATATGCAATACATCGATTTGGTATGGCATATATAGTGATATCCAACGTTTTTTTTGAAGTGTTCTACAGCGTGGATCAGATGACACTCATTGTTGACGTCTACGCTTTTTTGAGTGTAAAGTCTAGTGAACAATAATTGCGGCTCCCGCTTACCCTGTTTTCTGGTCAAAGTATATTACATAATCTTCAGGATATGTTTCCGCATCTTGTCTTACTGTTTCATGGTTGTACTGCTCGTCTACCACTGTCCGAATGACAGACGTGATACGAACTCCGTGCATTTAGCTGTTTTGTCATCATCATCATCGTCATCATAGACTGCGATACATCAGTGGTTCACACTGACATGCTATTTTATCAGCATGTTTATGTACTGGTTCACAAGGGTCGCACTACCACTATATTTTGGAAACAGTAGTGAGACGCACGCCTCACAATCATACTGTACTTCCTGTGTAGTACAGAATATCTTGATTTGAGAAGCATTCACTTCTGACTGATCACACGCACCTTACGTAAAGATTTCCATTGAAAAAATTCATATACAAATCTCGTCTCTATAGGGATTCCAATGTAACATCTAACTTGAACTGATGCCGAGCTCAACATCTGTTTAATTACTCGACTAAAGTTAGTAACCTTACAAGGTGCCTGCTTCGACTATTGTTCGGGGCATACAACAATGGGCAATTTGTGTCTTAGGGAATAGTTGATTGTTGCAAAAATATTAAGTATAATTCGCGACATTCATGCTGACTGGTGAAGGGTAATAATTTATGGGATAGCCTTTCAATTTAGTGATTAGAACTAACCGCCACGGATACAAATTCCGTCACAGCCCTGGAGTCTGTTGGAATTAGCATTGAGTCTCTTTAAGTGCACAAATCTGCTAGCTCAGATTCAGACACTGAATGAGTGGATTGCCGATAATTGGACTGTTTTTTCACACCTCCCAGCAATTCCTTTTCTTACACACGATGGATGGGCCTACTGTTGGTTCACAAGGTTTTTTTGGATTTTCCCTTAGGTTCCTTACTCTGTTGTCAACTGGCTTAATGGAGGTCAACCTGAGTAAAGTTCGGAGTTGTCGATTCATGTTAGTTGTTTATGAGGAACACTGAATTCCAAGGTCCTCTGTAACGTAAGTTGCCTTTGGAGGGTGAAATCCATGTGAAGTCACGAGAGGATTAGGTGAACGCTAGTGTTCCCAAGGAGCTCCGGTTATCAAACGAAGACTTTCTCCTTCTCTGCGCAGTAGGTGGACGTAAGAATACTGTGGGTTGAGTTCAAAAGGTTCAACCTCTTTAATCAGACGATCGTACTTTCAGGTTTTTATGCGGTCTCGGCTGGACGGGACGAAATAATTAACCAGCTCAACTTTTCGATTGTAAAATGAGTCGGTAATTAAGCTAACATCTGCGAGTGTGCACAAAGACGATCTAATAGAATGGAAATGCCAAACAGTATGTACTCGTTAGCTACAATCTAATCATCAAGATTTTAGAGTAAAATGGACCTGCGTATGGTGCTTTGGACCATTCAACTTGAACATCTGTTTGAAGAGTGCGTGGTATTTTGACTGGTCATTGTGCAGGAAGTTCGTCGGTTTGTCGAACTTTATAAAATGTCCCGCGTCGGAATGGGTGCATGATTTCTTACCAAACATTGGGGATCATTCTCGTACTCATTGATGGCAGTACTCTTATGCTTACCCATCGTTCAACCGTGTGGGAATAAGAAGAGGTCTCCAATTTGAGTGGAATGAAAGGTAGGGGTATAATTGCTGTTTGCTACTTTAGCCGAATAGTAATAGAATAATCAAAGGTTTGTTGTGACGACAAGAAGGCAGATATAGCTCAGTTTGTCCAGCTTATTGCAGTACACACTGTGAGAACAGGAGAGATAAGCGGTCATTCACGACGCTCGATACAATTAGTAAGTTGGCCAATTTAACACTCCTCGGTGGGTCCAGAGCTGCGTGCGCAACACGTGAAACAATTAATCACGCGCATCGTATGGACCTATCTCTTCCTCCATTGGCTGATGCTGTCTGGTCTGGAAACAGTCCATCGAGTACCGCTGACGTTGGAGCCGGTGTAAGGGAATGTTAGCCGAATGCGTTGGCACGTGGGCACGTCATATGTTCTGTAGAGCTGGGCTGTCGATGTCCTGTCGTCCTCCGAGCTAGATGATTACGGTCGCATCATCATCATCATCATAAACAGCAATACATCAGTGGTTCACACTAACGCTTAACTGCCACACATCCATGAAGAAAAAGCAAATGATCTAGATGGCGGAGCACCAGTCGCCCGTCTTCCATTTAAGCTGGTATCGCTTGTCCGTTAATTATGATAGCAGGTTCCCATATATCTTCTGTGAGTAGGCGCGCAGGGATGGACTCAGACGCAGACACACGTGACTTTAGTCTGCATATTGAAACATGATTTCAATAGCTTTCGTTTGACGACATTCTTTGATCGAGGAGTTCCGTAAGGTCCAGCGGAGTACAAAGACGACCACCAAACGACTTCAACAGGGATGTCTCCGTTAGCTTCGATGAAGAAGTTCCAATAGGCATATACAGTGCAATCCAGGCACACACACTGGGGTCTCTGGGCTGTTCGTTCATCACATTTTTTGTGTTCGTATGGTACGATCTGTCAGGCTGTTTGAAGAGGGGTGGGAAACTGTTATCCTGAAGTATTTGATTCCATTCGTCGTATCGGGACGTTTGTAAACTCACCATCATCATCGTCATCATAGAGAGAAATACATCAATGGTTCATACTGACGCCCAACTGCCACATAACCACGAAGAAATCAAACTCTGTGCAGAAATACGGAAAGCAAAAAAGGAAGGGGAGGAGAGGGGACGTAACTCCCCCAAAAAATAGCTACGTCTATATTCGCACTCTATGCAGAAAGACGAAAGGAAGAAAAAGGAAAGGAAAAACGAAAAAAGTGGACCTAACTACTGAAAAAGTAACTGCGTGCATATTCACACTCAACATTAAGTTGCCTACACCTTGCAAACAAACAACTGAGCTGTAGGTGGAAGTAGGGCTTCATAAGCAAGACATTTTTCTCACAGCTTTCACTGCTCCGCATTATTAAGTGTACTCATTTCACAGACAACTCGGCCAAACAACAACAACAACCCTCACGCCACTGAACTCGATTGGCCGCCATCTCACCTAACTTCTCCAGCCACCGACTCTGAGAGTCGCGAGGGCTCTGGCCCGGGAGGCGAACCTGATTGACAGTGTTCAACCTGTTTATGAACGACTTTATCTTTCTGCGCCGTGTCATCATCTGTCCGCCTCACGCCTTAAGCCAGTCGGCCGCAGCGTCGGCAAAGAGTGCGCGGTGTGGCAGACGACTAGCTGGCATCCTTAGTAGTACATGATCTAATCATCTAAGTCTATACAACTGTAAAGACTGAACAAGAACTCGTTTGACAATCAGTACTAAACACCCGCTTTCTCACCCATTCGTTGCTTACTCGCTGGTGCCCCCCGATACGAGCGATTGAACACAGACGTCGGTGTTTGAGTACCTGAAGACAGTTGACGTCTTCTACCCTTAGCAGCCAAGTTTCGCTGTCGTAAGGTAACACAGTCCTCAGTGTTATCTTATGTGTGTGACCCTTAAGCTTCAGAGAGATACGTCTCTGCCACCGCAGATGTCCTAGATTAGCGAACATCCTAGGGTTCTTAACGAAAACCTTTGGTTCTAAAGCCTGCGCTACAAGGCAGCGTATCACGATCAGTAGATTTTTTGGGAAAAAGATGTTAACCTTCTTCCAGCCTCCAACCTGGAGGATCAGGAGAATGTGGTTCGTCAGACCTCTACCTATTGGCCTGCTCGGTATGAGTGGCTCTATCGATGTGGTGACCACACCGTCTAGTTTAGCCACATAGACGATCGAGATGCGCAGGCGGTGACACCACGTCAAGGTCCAGTCTAGTTGTGGCGAAAACTTAGCACTGGTAATTTCAGAACCCTTGCTGGTCACAGTAGTTTCTGAAAGACCAAACGTTACGAGATGTGTGCACGTTTTAACTATTGTACTAGTTGATGCTGCTGTTGAAATGTTGTGGGCATCAATGCATTTGGAACGAGCATCTGCGATGAGTAGAATAATTTTACCTTCAACTGGTCCAGGAAACCGCAGGTCGATTCGCTTCCACGGTATTTCTTTCCGTTTTCAATGATGTCACGAGACCTTTGGGACTGCGTTTCGGTTTCCTTGGCAGGGTGCACATAACTCAACTGTTGGCACAATGTCCCCATCCAGCGTTGGCCACCACACGTAGAACTGGGATAATGATTTCATTTTCACGCTGCCTGGATGAACTTCGTGTACTTCACAGAGGTTGCGTTTGTTTGGAAACCACTTTATGTGCTCTCCAAATTGGGCGTCCGTTTTTAAGATTCAATCTGGCCATTTGAGATCAGATGGGTGTAAGTTCACCAGGTGTTCGTTCTGGCCATTCTAAATGCACGTGCCGCCTGACTGGGGTTAGCACGGTATCTTTGTCAGCTTCTCGATGTCCATTCGTCGGCGTAATTGTTGTAGAGTGGTCGAAACGTCGGGTGAGATCCACAGATTTTTGTGGGTTGTGTCTGATGTCGGCAGTTTAGGTAAAGCATCAGTTGTGTTGTCGATTCGCCCGGGAGTGTGTTAACTTTGATTTTTGCAAACGAATAGGATGATGAACCAACGAGTCATCCTTGGTGGAGCGATTTTTCATTTCGTTACTTCCTCGTCCAGTAATGAGATAAGGGGCTTATATTCCTCAAAAGTCGCGATCCGTGTTCTCGTAGTGTATTGATGAAACCGTTTTACATGAAACGTGATAGTCTAGGCTGCGACGAAAATCCAAGAGCAGCAAAAGGTGGTTTATTCTCCATCATCTGGGAGTTTACCTATGAGCACGTCACCAAGATCGTATGAGAAGTGTCACAAGAGAGTAGGATTGACTCTTCTGGAATATGACTTACTGGAACACGTGATGAAGCAGTAATTTGTTCAGTTTTGTTGAAAGCATTCTCATGAATCAGAATCCATCACCACACTTTATCTCCACACCGAACCTGGTAAAGATATCGAAGACACTTCACTACCGAGGACATGAATGGAGGGGCTGAATGGCCACTCCCATGAACAACCGAAGTTGATTGTGTATCGAGTAGAGCCCGCACTATGTGTTCTAGCGGATGTAAGGCTTCCTTTGACAGTTGAACTCCGGAGTATTGTAAACCGGATACGGGAAGCTCACGTTCTTCTGTTTTCCATGCTAGACCTGTATTTGATGGTCTTTTGAGAACCAAGTTGAAAGTCTACAAGTGCTGGTCTATATTCCGTTCAATGTTTAAAATGTCACCGACTTGTGCTCGTTAATCAGCTATATCTTTAACGAAAGGGCTGGCGCTATGTCGAAGAATAGCTGGTGTAGTGTTAGCTCCGAATGCGAGACGGGTAGGACGAAACAACCTTGCATGGTTGCTAATTGCTGTGTAAGGACGTGAACTTTCATCTTGTTCAGTCTGTTAATGTGCGTGACTCAACTCCAATTTTGACAAGGGCCTACCTGCCGGATAAGCGTGAATTTGTCCTTAATTTTTGGTAAGGGATGGCGATCTAGTTTTGACATTCGGTTCACCATACCTTCGGGTGCAGGTACTACGGTGTTGCCCAGTCTGGATACTGGACGGGTTCGACTGTACCTTCTTAGAGCGGGTGTATTTAATGTTCGACCTTATTAGCAAGAGCGTTAGGTGTGGTCCGGACCTTCCGGCACTTCGGTGTTGTTTTCCATCAGCTGATCTTGGCCTTTACGGACTGTTTATAGGTGACATGGGTCGATTTTGTTCCGTGTAATTAAAAGCCACATCTTTCACTATCAGGCTATGCAGAGTGTGTGTGTGTAATATTCACACCCGTAATCTGCTGTCGAGTTCTCAAAAAGCACACTCATAGTGTCCTCTTGATGGAATCCGATGAGCAATCGAACAGTCTAGCTGTCTGTTTCGGTTTACCGCGTTTCGCCTACGTAGCTGTTTTAGATTCGCTTTCCCCACGTCTCCGAGAGATCGCTCTATAGCCAGAGCAGATTTAGGCTAGCGAAGATCACTCTAGTTCTGGGACTGCGAGCCTTTATTTCATATCTTGTTGGTGTGACCGCGAATGGTACCCAGTATGCGGAGTATTTCTTACTGCCAGGCGCCCGCAACAAAGGGAAGGTAGGACGACACTCACGATCGTAGGATCTATTTACTACTGCTGACATGTCTCTGATTCCTCTATCAGTAAGTGCAGTGTCGATTTTTTGTTGTTGGCACATCCTGCGCAATGTATACACATGTTTCCAACCTCGGTTATCAGTTTCCGGTCTTCCTGGCGTTGAGGGCTTCTATGGGTTTGGGCGTGCGGATTGTTCTTTTCGATTTACACCATGCTACACACTAACGATGCTGTGGATTGTACAACAGTACATCTACCACTGTGGATGTTTGTTTTTGTATTGCCGAATCGGTGAACAACCTTCATTGCTTAGTCCACAGTCTTGTGGACACATTTCACATCTTGAAGCTTCAGTAGGCATCCGGATGTGTATGGCAGAACGCGAAGTATTGTCTGTCGTCACTTGTGTTTTGTTTTTGTTGTCGATTAGTTGTTTGTCGTCTCCATTGTCTAGTTCGGTCATCCTTTCACCCGCATTCAATTTCGGAACTCTAGGTGTTGTAGGCAATACCCCGTCTTTTTTCTGTAGTATTCTTGAACCCAGGTGATGATATAGTACAGTGTCTACATCACTTGGCGGTGAATTTTTTTGGACATTTCCTTGTTATCTTTCTTCTCGGGGTGTATTATGGAGATAGAGAGATGATGGTGTTCCGACATGTTTGCCCGACATACCACTAGCCTTAGGCGATTCTAAAAGGTTGATACGTCTTTTCGAACTCGCCTTTTCAGTCGAAGGAAATGGCGATTTCAGCATACGCTACTCGAGAAATTTCGAATGAATAAAATCCGATTTATACACCTCTTCCAGGACGAAACCTCGTCTATTCTTCCGTAGCCTCCGCCTCCTGTGTCACAGTGAGTGTAAAGCTGGACGTCATTACCTTCCTCATAACTCGGGTTAAGCCGGTTTCCCTGCACTTTCCACAGATTTCTCTCCTTGAGTGAGGGAACCGTCCTCGATGTACTTCCACCCAAAGGGGCACTCTCTGTTCTCCACACTGTTTTGGACAGCTCTGTCAAAGCCTCGATCAACATCAGTTCATTTGCGCCAGCGGTCTTGTGTTATGTAAGCAGCCGCGCACGACAGTTCGTTTACGATGGCTGAATTACCAGGACCATTTTGTAGGAGCTCTAGTATCAGTAGACGCAGAAGTCATCCATTACGTTCACCACCTTTATCTGTTGTGGATAAGCGCTCCGTAGATGTAGGCTTTAGGCGAATGCTGCGGACTAGCTTAAAGGCTCAGTCTTTATTCTTCTTCGCTAATTTCCATACTTTGTCTTTGTCGGATTGCATCTGGGCTTCCTGTGCTTATCCTTGTGTAACTTGTTTTGTGAACCAATGATAAACTTCATTGTGGTAATCGTTATTACAGTTGTCATCATTGCCGTTAATACATCAGTAGCTGACACAGACTTACTGTCGTGCAGTCGTGATGAAAAAACAAGCCCTAGTCTGAAGTTGACAAGGCGCTAGTTGGATGTCCTATCTCCCGAGCTTCTATGTCTAAACCCACAGCCAACCTGAAGATACATCACCTTGCAAACATGCTGTCAGTGAGAGGAACACAGCATCTGTAGGACACTGCCGTGTCAGCATTCAGTTTTTCGCTTTGTCAGTTATCACTGCATCACAGATCACTCAATCACGTGACGGCAGCGTTCACATCACCGATCCAAAGTGGCCGCCACATCCTCTGATGTTTTTATCCTAAGGCCGAGCAAGTCACAAAGACTTATATCTAGGAGTTGAACATGTTCCACCATCCCTGATTTACTGCTGACGACTTTCAGTTCCCCTTGTCAAATCCTAATTTAGGCACCTCATGCTTTGCGCCAATGAGTTAGAGTCCCAGCATGGCGTACGGCGCGACAAACTACTATCTTGTGTTCTCAGTACATGTCTTGACAGTCTAAGCTGGCGCATTATCAAAGTTCAGCCATGTATCCGGTCGATACCCATCGCCAAAATGTCTGCAGGTTGCCTTCTGTTGATGCCATCCTTTATGTGCGACTGAATGCTAACATCCATTGCCGAAGACTTCGGTGCGCTTCTTGTCCTCAAACTTTCGTGGCCATATCTTGTAGCCGTTAAGTAGAACTGTTATAATTGTTATTTCGTGAATGCGATCCTTAAATTTAACTGAAAGCGTTTCTTGCCCAAAGTTGTCTCAAGGCATAGGACCGTTTCCTAACTTTAGCAGTACGAGCCTCGGCTTCATTCTTTACATTACAAAAACCGGTCCAAAACCCTACGATTTTATTGTCCAATGCAGGACTAAAGTTCTGATCTTCGCTTTGAAAGAACACCGTTGACGGTCCAAGGTTGAGCAGATCGAGAAATACCGCTTGACGAAACTTATCAAACACCTGCTCACTTTCCGCAAGTATATTCCGGCCGACTCATTCCCACGGGGAAGTATATCAAGTTTCTGCATCCCGCTAGTGCTGTAGCTACTTTTTCCGTGGTTTCGCTTGTAACGTCAGTTCTTTGTGTACCTCGACTTGAGCTTGTCCATTAGGTCAGATATCTATATATTATCTATTTGACCGACAAGTGCAGACTGCTCAACCAAATAGAATACACTCTTGAAATCGAGAAGTGACTCCATTGTTGGTTGGTAGTACGCTTTACGCTGTTCTAGAACTCGACGGACTCAACTTGATGAGCTCATCTCCGACTCGGCTTTCCCTTACCTAGTTTCCTCTTTCCATCTTTGACCAGCACAAGTGTGAGGCCGTCCTGGTCGAGAGTTTCGAGCCGTTTCGAAGTTGTGGTCTAAACAAGGATCCCGATTTGATCGGGTGGTTCTACAATGGTCGGCCGGAGTACAACCAGAGACACGTAGAGGTGATGAAATGGAAGCAAAGAGCCAGCTGACTTAACCCTCAGCGTGTCCTACCCATGATAAATGGGATCACCGTCCACTTTTTAATGATTCCGTAGATGAGTAACCTGCTATTGTTGTGAGCCAAGAGCGCAAATTACGCAGGGATTGTTTATTCCGAAAGTCAACACAAGATGTGCACTTCTACACCACAACAGGCAAGCTTATTCATTTGCATTTAACATTGATCCGGGGACGTTGTGACTGTCACGGTTGCCAGTGCCCACTTCATGTATAGAGGGATACCATTTCATACCAAAGTACACTTCAGTGCTCTTTCTTTTACCCAAATGCCTCACCACTGAGTAGTAGTACGAATTGTATAATGCGGTCGCTCGTCCTCACTACACTGGGACGGGTACAGCAGATAAGCTGAAACAATTCACTTCCATTTTATAATGCGAAAAATACCTCTATTTCGTTTGTTTTTCTTGTATGTTCTCAGGTTGTGCTCGACGTTCTGTGTGACACCCTTTCCCAACTTTTTGGGTTATTGATTGGAATTTTTCGTCTAGCGTCTAATAATTCACGACTTACCCAAGACCCCCATGTTTATTATGTCCGCCAGTCGTCCTACTGCAAACCTGAATTGCCTGCGAAATTCGGACCCGGCAGGAGTTAACAAATGAAGTGTGAATTCTGAGTTTGCCTGACGACCCTGTTTTATCGCAGTTCAAGTCGGTTTCTCAAATGCCAACGTTTGTTTTGTTGAAACGCCCTGCAGTAAACTGAAGAACGAATCAGCACCAGACGGGGCATGGCCCGAATGAGCGCACGTTCCCTAGTATGATTAACAGTTCCTGACTGAGCCATTTTATCAATATGTGACAGTTCCGCAATCTATTTGAGACCATGCCCGGTCAGTGGAGGTGGTGTGCTAAATTTCACGTGAACATCGCTCCTATCTGAGGGTACTGTCTGTCAAAAACAGTGTTCAGCGCAAAACCGTAACATACGGTGATCATTACTTGAGGAATTTGCTTTTAAGCCGAATTCCCCCTAAGTATGAGTTTGCACGACCGAGCCCGCGTGCTATCACGGTCGCATCGCCGAATGTAAGCTAATATCGAGGCCACGCGTCGATTGTGGTAGAGAGACTAAATCCTCGCAAAAGGTGTCTGTAACATCTTTACTATTGTAGCCAGCAGGAACGTGTGCAGACCTTACGAGTAAGTGTCCAAAAATTTGCTGGTTAGATCCGTATCTGGTAGGGTTAGTTAACCGGAGACAGCCTACCATTAACCTAACGCAGCTTCTTCTGCCACGCTTAGAACTTCATCTACTTTAAATTGGTTGGGGCAGCAACCTGGTCACCTGCTGTGCACAGTTAATCTCTGGTACTGATCGATGGTACCGTCAACTTAGTTCACAAACTGCTCCCGTGAAATACGGCCTCTAAAAGTCAACGGATGTTGACTCAGAGTGTGAAGAACATTGACCGTCACGTAAGCTGTATGCCGAGGTATAATTGCGTTCGCTGTTCTCACTTACGTATGTGGAATGTAGTGCAAATATTCGGATGTGTGGAAGCCTGCAAGCAAAATCTTTAACCGGGTTTATTCAGTGGCCAGGTTCCTGCAAATGCTTTATATTTGCACTGTGTACAGTTCTACTTTTGGCACTCAGAAACCATTTGGTGAGGTACTCCTAGCCCCGAATGTGCGGCGCTTTCACTGTGCGGCCAGCGTACCCCAAACTGTATGTGCAGGTAACCACATAAAGAACGTTTGATTTGGCGAGTGTGGAAAGAAGGTTTTTTTGAATCCAAACCAAAAGAATGCAGCCCATTCTATCAAAAGAGACTATCACTTGTCTACAAGACTTGCCGAACGGTGGCTTAATTGATCCAAAGACCCACCTCGAATTAGCTCCCCGAATGACGCAGACATCGCATTTGTGCGGTCTTCCGAAGGTACACAATCTCGACACTTCACTGAAATCCATATTATCCATGGCAATTTCCCTTTATCATGGACTGGCAAGGTGGCTAGTAAAAGTTCTCGATCCGGCCAAAGTATATTTGTGCATGCATACTCTTAAGGACATTCGAATATGTAATGAGCTTATGCTGACATTTTTGGCGTCGTTTGATGTCCAGTCTTTATCCACGAACTTACCTCGACGGAAGTGATTAACATCGTTCTTGGCTGAGCAATGAAGCACCATCTAAAGTTAGCTCTGCCTACGTTTCGTTTATAAAAACTTCTTACTGCATACACCGGTAACGTACAGGTTTTATTCAATAGACAGTTTTATCGCCAGGCAGATAGTGGTAGTTCTCTTGGACCAGTGCTAGCCTATATTTGTGTGGCTTTTGAAAAACAAGCATAAAACACTGCCAGTTGGGTATATTTGTACAAGAGATACGTTGATGACGCTTGTAGTGTGTGAACTGTGTAACACACATCGTTTGCCAGTAGCCGATGGGGACAGTTGATGGTCGCATCGTGCTGACGCACAGAGATGACTTGGATACTTAACGACCATTGCAATTACTTTGTCCCGGGATATGGAAGGTAGCGATTTTTGAGCTCGGTAGTTAGTTTGTCGGACTTATGCTTACCTTCAGTAAACTGATCGCAGGGAATTTTGGAAAGACGAAGCTTCGTTTCCGAACTTGTGCAACAACTAGGTAATCGCTCTTCACTCTTCTCGGAAAAAGTAGATGATTATGCGGATGTACATATTGTGTCATATGAGTGATCCCAGGACAACACAACGAATTACGCGGTTTTACGTTCGGGAGACTTTTGTCAAGTCTCAATAGTTTTGGGACAGAACATCCACAACATGATAGTTCATCCCAAGACGTTGAACTATATTTTACTGGGTGTTGACGATAATAAGAATCTAAGTTAGTTATTTGCAACTAACTGCCAGCTTGAAAGGCTTGATTACGTCCACCGGATTGAGTTTCCCGCTTGCGGCAATATTAATACACACGTATTTCAACTACACCCCCACGTGATCACAGTCGAGTTGGGTTGAACACTCCAGCCGTTTTAGCTAATCATTATCCCAGTCGACGTAATAGCGTTTCAGATGATTATTTTCCGTACTGGAGAATTCAAGATGCCTGTCCGTCCCGGTGGCCCGAGCGAAACCTCAGGAGGGAACCTATCTGTATGCCTGATGGAGATAGTCACGAGGACGCCGGTACAGCTAATGTTTAGTTGTGTCCTGGATGCGGTTTCTAGATTCATACGCCGCTGTAACACAACGCGCTTGCCGCCTCATAGCTTGATTACTCCATATGGACTTTCAAGTCTTTCTATGCAAGGCCGACCGACAGCCGGTTTCAGCCGATCGGACAGGTTTTGGTTCGGTTACCCACAGCAATACCGACACCTGCATGATTAGCCACTGAGACACGTATGAAACTGTCGGTGATAAACGGAGTATTCAATTCCATTACATATCTCAAGGAAATGGTATATGTCAGAGACAACGATTTCCGAGGTACTGGCTAGGTCTGTTTTTCCTCTATGTATTCCTGTGCACATCTTAACAACCTCTACTTTAAAAGCCCTAAGAATTCAAAGATGGACAACAGTTAGCAGGCATGATATGGTTTGATACTCTTGTTGCACTTTATCCGGACAGAGCAGCTTGTCGGTTTTGGCCTTCATTAGTGGTGTCATAGTGTTCTAACCGCAAAATACTGGTGGCCTGCAAAGTTGCTTACTGTACGAACTCCGGTACAGGTTATGTTAAAACATGGTTGGCGGCATCCGATTCGGATTAGCCTGTCACAGTGNCAATGTCCACGATGTTGGCCGATGCAGTCTGAGCCTAACGTACTCGCCGCCTCTTCGCAGACGGGGTACTATGAGTACGTTGGTGACCTATTAGCCCCAAACGGCCAGCGCATTCCCGGCCGCACACATCGCAACGCCATATAGTCACGTCACCGCGACCTATGGCACCGATGGTTCCTTTGCGTACCGCACGCTTCCGCTCGCGACCACGCAATAGTTGCTCGTTGAACGCTCGGACGCCCGCCCGAACCGTATTCCTCCAGACTGTCCGGTTCAACACCAAATCTTCCCAACATCTGTTGGATGTTAAAACATCGGACCACGAACACGTACACTCATTTGCACGTCTGGCGTGCGTTCACACACATTGGGTAGCAGTACGTTGTCACTCGTCCTAGTGGCACTTCCCCCACAGTGCGTACACACTATTCCGGTAGTCGCTTCTGCTCCATCCTCTTCCTAGCGTTAACACTTGCCCATCAGTTCCCGAGTGTACGCACTATTCTACTTACAAACGAGGCTGCCTGTTACGCGACAGTAGCAAATGGCTGTGCCTCTTCTTGTTTCCGCGGAAGATTTACGGTGGACAGAGTATGAATAGGAAATCAGTGTTCACCATGGAGGCATATAACGAATAGTAGAATGGGTTTTACTCGACAGGATGGTAGGGTTGTATGTTCGCCTGTGTTTTGATCATGACACTCTCATGTCAGTATGAGATTGACTTACAAGACAACAACTTGAGCCTTTGATCAAGGGTCTTGATTTCAGTGCAGGCCACAGAGTTCTAGATCAAACGAGGACCGGTAGATAATAGGACGGTTCATACACCGTCCATATGGGACCCATCCATCTAGCGTGCCATACGAATACTTTGCGATAGGTTATTCGTCATGTCTCTACCGATTGGCTTGCTTAACGTGAATGACTTTCGATTCCAAAATTTTGAGCTTAACGTTAATTCCAATATAGTCTATTATGTCGTGGATATGTGCATGCCGTTGCACTGTGCCAGGATTCAGCCTCTGCATTGCGGTCACGTGTCCATGTAGATGAGGATTTAAAATGTATGTATGTTTGCGCTCGACTTTGCCTTAGGAAACAAAGAATTAGCTTATCCTCGAGGAAGATTCACACAACCCTGTTGTTCAAACGCTGTTGTTTCCGTCAATTAGCCGGCGCAACATGAGTAAATCGTACCATGGGCGCAGCCGTCTGTGTTAACCACAGCATGGAAGGCATACACGTGCCATTTGCGTCGACAGAGCAGACGTTGCTCAATGCAGCCGCTGACAGTTAAAGAAAATCTCACAGCGGCCAGTTAATGGCGTGGTCGTGCGTCTTAAATCTTTAATCCTTCTGTTGAACCCACCTGTGACGTTTTGCATACCGGGTTCTCAGGGGCCTGATTGTCCACCACCGATTTTTTGCTAGGACTAAGGTACTCGTATGCCTGAGGTTCACTTTCAGTTTATCATTAATAGGGTATCTTTGCTTCTGGGTTTTTACTCACCTGTGGATGTGTCGCTTCGTGTGCAACTGTCTCGATAGGTGACAACCCGCATGGCAGTAGCCGCAGGCCTGACTCAACCAAGAAACTGTATGTCACATTTTTGTTCATTTGGCCGTTGTCTATAATGCCCATAAGTGAATGCACAAACCATTTCCGTTATAAGTTCTATGGTACTATTGCCTAGCTGTTTTCGACATTCATCGGCAAGGTGTTTCTCCAGTTTAAAATAGGTTCAAACGACGGTGAGCAGTGAACAACGTGTCACAATTTGTTAATGTGACGTTTGATAGCCTTGTGCAATGTTTTCAGCATGTTTTGTTCGACTCCTCTACGCGCAGACACCAAGCCGAAATGGGGTTGATAACCCTATTCAGTTCACACGGCTGATTACTTGTACTTCGGCCAGCCCGGTTGGTGCTAAAGAATACAAAAGGCAATCGGAATTTGAACCGACGTTTTTACTTATGCCGCTTCTGTTGTTGCAAATATCTTTGTTTGTTCCATCGAAGAGTGCCATTTTTTGGGACTTGTACGTGATTTCTTTTTTTTTTCATTTAAAACACCGGAATTCTGCCGCGAACTCGAATACTTTTTGACAGGTTTTACTCGTTGTGGGATACAAACTACGCAAAAATTCATATCCCCATCATCAGTTCCGTTTCTGAACATCAACCCACCTCATGGTGCTCCTTCTTCTTTGATATGCACGTGTTGATAACGGCTTTTCCTGCTGGTGTTTGGCTATGTTTCAAGAATCTCAACAACGAGCGAGTATTTGTCGTTCTGTATGGGATTTTCGCTTCTTACTTCGCTGGTGTGATGGTTCGACTCATTCTTACCCTGACGCCTATCGTGTGTGTCTTTGCGGCAATATCGTTTTCGCGCATGTTCGAGGTGTTCATGGATGATAAGGAGATAGGATCCAACTCTTCTAATTCATCTCTCCCTCACATCAAGGCTTCACAAACCGACAAGCGCCTGTATGATAAACCATCCAAGACCGTGAAACAAGTAAGTATGGGATGCGTTTCTGTTTTTGGTTAGTACCTTAAACTTGCGGTTCTATTAGATTCTCTTCGATCCCCACTCTTTTTATGACGTTGTTGTTATAGTTGGGGGTGGTGGGACTTAGCTTGGTGCGTCCGGTTATATTATCCTTATGCATAACCCAGAATGTATAGCTCTAGCGAGTTTTAGTTTGGTGGGTGTGCTGTGTGTGTGATTCCTTCAGTTTTTGGCATAAATGAAAATGCCCTTTTAGTCTATCCAATGGTATTATCTTATGTGTAGGCATTGTATTATTCATATTGTCTACTGAGTGCAGTGAAATCGGTGCAGCGCAATGGGATTGCGTGTGGTAACCGTTGCTGAGGTCATTAGTATCCGATTGCGCAACTGTGTCCCATGCGCTCAGAAATTCGTGCGGACCCTTAATCTTTGATCCACAATTAATCAAACACACAGTTGGGAGGAATGATTGCACAACTGTTAACAAACATGCAGTCCGCAATCTCGGGCTCCCCCGATTTTCTTGCTCACCCTAATTGTTGATTTCATTTTTAGTTTGTCGCAATTAACTCGATGATCAGCCACAGGAAACAAGTCCTGTTGGTTACTTTGTTTTTATAACTACTTCAGTGGATATTTTCGAACGAATTGTGCTGTCTAGCTAGGCTCAGGTCATTCATGTTCACTCATTATTCCGGTCAGCTTTGCATTCCGGTAATCGTCAATCTGTAACTGTTTGTTTTAGTTTACATGTATCATGGTTTTGACTCGGAACTTCGCATGCCATCATATTTATTTACGGTAGATGTATATGTATAACCAACTGTTTCTTCGATTTTGTTGTTCACTCTTACTAAGGACGGTGTCGAAGTTACACAGGCAACGGGTCAACAAAACACGCAGACCCCAAATCAAACCAACGGCTCAAATTATCGCTTATTGGCCTCCATCATGGTGATCTTCATGCTCTATTTGTTTGCATCTCATTGTGTTTGGGTGTCTTCATATGCTTACTCGAGTCCGTCTATCGTATTGGCCTCTTACGGCGGGGACGGATCTCGACATATCTTAGATGATTTTCGGTAAGATTTAACACATTTTGAGTGTGAACCCTCGACAGGCTGACGTCGGTCTGCTAGTGTGTATTGGTCTGTTGTGAAGATAGATTGCTATCGTGCACTCCCCTCTTCCTTTAGTTAGCAACGCTTAGTTCCTGGAATTTTCTTTGTAAACACTGTAAAACTCGTTTGTTGTTTTTTTGGAATACCATTGTAAAGGACAGACAATCCTGGTCGAAAGCGTTGTCGAAATGTCAAAGATAGGTTATGGTGTATGACGTAACACATAAAACATGAACCGTCTCAGATTTATTTAAACCCTGGGAGCGATTAGTTTTGGCATATTATTTGCTGCAGTATTTCAGCGATTGATAATGTTGCTTAACCGCTATCATATCATTTGAAAGCGTAATTTCGGAATACAAAGAATTAGTTGGAAACCGTTGTGACACCGCTGTTCTCCTCCAGAGGTTCAAAACTGGTTGTCACCGTTGATTTCGATCAAAAGACTGTGAAATTAATCAAGGAAAGTGCTTTAAGGAACAGGCTGCTTTTTCACGAGGATTCTACTCGTATATGCAATCTAACCTACGTCAGATGAGAGTTGTTCTCCAATTCCCCAGAACAAGCAGGTGGCTGTATATGACTCACCGTCCCTCCTGTTGGTGGAACATGTGCATTGGTGTCATTATTATTGTTACCGCTGTTATTTATCACAATTGGTGACAATCACATTATACGACGATGTTACAACCCTTGCACTGAAACGGAGTAGAGTAAATGAAGTAAACCAGTTGTTATGAGGGAAATAAGGAGAAGTGGAACACGTGTATCCCCTAGGATCTATGCTTAACAGATTAATTCTAGTACTCTGCTGGTTACTGTGCCTCGATTGTATGTCGTCCGCATGTTTCGAGTGCGCGGTCGGCGAGGTTTTTCCACGTCACGGTTACCATGTTTTCATCCTGTGGACATACTGTCTGACATTCATTTACTTTATACGTCAACGTTCTACGGGGTAACGTTATGGCTTTACAATCAAACATTGTCCAAAGGAAACCCGTTGGCTAGTGTAAAATTATCTGTTGTCTGGGGCCACTTAGTTGCCTGACGAGCCCACTTACTATGTAACTGGCCTCCACTTTTAAGTCCTCGTCTATGGGACTGAGCTCTCTATCTTCATCACGCGGAAACGGTTGACCTATCGACTTATCTCGTCTAATTTGACTCAGAACCGTAAACATTAACGGACAGTGGTTGGTTCACAGTTCATGTACATGTGGCATCATGAGCTAGAAACGCTCATACTCAATCTGAAGGACGCTGGATTCAGTGTATAATTGAAAAGTAGGATTTATGCAAGTTCGATTTTTTGGATGAACACACCGCCCACCGTACTCATGGGTCATGTTTCTGAGATTACACTTATGGTTCTCACGCTACGCACATTGTGTCTTGAATTTTAGCTTTAGAATGACTGATGATCTTTACGTGTAAACTTACTGCGGGTTATTTGTCTGCCGAATCAGCAGTACATTTCGCAGATTGTGGAAAAGAAAATCAAGACACTGGTTTCTATTTACCTGTAAAGGCACTGACTATTTGGGATGCTGTAGTAGAGTTTGCGAAGTATGTTCATATTTCGATCAACTGTCGTTCTAGTTTGCTATTTAAAAATCTTTAAAATCCGGTTAGATTAAGCTAGGCATACATTCTTTTAATGGCGTAATAATCAGTGCATCACCTCCTGCTCTTTTCTTTCTTGAGTTTGACCAACACTATTCCGTTTTTGAGGTACTTCTGACCAATTTTCATGGGCTCTCGTTTTTTCTTCATCTGACAGTGAAGCCTATTTTTGGTTGTGGCAAAACACTAAATCAGATGCTCGTGTGATGTCCTGGTGGGATTACGGGTATCAGATTGCTGGAATGGCTAATCGGACTACCTTGGTGGACAACAACACGTGGAATAATAGCCATATCGCGCTCGTAGGCAAAGCCATGGCTTCAAATGAATCAGAGGCTTATAAGGTGGGTTATTCCATAACGCTTGGTTTGTTTATTTTTGCTCACTGCTTGCTAAAAAGTGTTCGTGAGTATTCTGATAACATGGCATTGCCAGAAGATAGTTTGGTAGCATGCTGATGCATGTATTTGTCAAATCATTACCAGCTTGTTACTGTGTTATGCAAGGTTAGTTTTCACTTTAAAAATGAGACGAGTATTTGAAACATGTTATTCAGAGTCCAGAGGCATTTGTTTATGTGTACGCATGTGCATATGGTCGCACATGTGTGATGGTCTTTAGCAATTGTTAGATCTGAGTGGATTTCTTTATCGCTCGTATCATTGACTCATAGATGCCTGTTTACCGTAGTATCGAATTACGTTTTACCTGCTGTGAAATATCCTTGTGCGTTTCTGTGGTTTGCCGAACTGCTTTCCGTGGAACTCGTGACCTTCGGTACTTATTGATCTTTCTGGGGTTTGCTTATTTTATCATGCTATAGGCCGAATGTGGTCAAATATGAGTGGTTTGGTTTTAAACTTCCATTGTGCACCTCATTCATTTCTGTAGTAGAACTCGGTAGATTAAAGCAGGATCCAGAAATCTAATTCTGCTTTTGAAATAGTCGTTGCTTCCTATGCGATACACTTTAAAACAACTTTCCTCGCCCTACGACTGTCGCGTTCGGTTTTGCTACAAAACTGGGTGGTTTTCACGGTTACACTTAGTCGTTAACAGGTTGCGATTATCCATTGTCATTGTTGATCTGACTTGTTGTAACTGAAGCTACGGCCTACGATCGCCTAACGGGCAGCGGAATAACGATTTATGGTGTGGTAGACAACAGAACGACGGTGTGCGGAGTACACGCGACTAATTAGCCTCTTGGCCACCCCATCCAACCGAGGCTACGGCATGAACACAAGGAAAAGACTGGCCTTTAGATAGAGCTCTTTTTATGTCGATTAATCTGAAGACAATATGGTCACAGACCCCATCATATCTACAGGGTTTGAGGTTAGCAACAAAATAAGGTCAAAACTGCTGAACCACACATAAGCCCAGACAGTACAGTGTAGGTGCGTAGTCGGGATTACCACAGAAGTTGACACGACGGCTGAGGACGTTCGTGAAGACCGTAGAAGTACATGACCATGACAACTGTGAATGTCACTGACAAGTGTACTTTGTCAGTCTTTTTGTCACACAACTTTTTCGGGAACTGGCGGCTATCCCGGCATCATTATCTTTCACTCACTATGCGTAAACAGTCCCTTGACGTTTACAATTATTTTCACATTTTCCCACTGAAACTTTGTTTAAAAGCTGCTGATCTCTGACTTGCTTTTAACACTTGTGCTGTTTACTCTCATTGTAGACCATTCAAAGTTTGGACGTAGATTACGTGTTAGTTATCTTCGGTGGTTACATCGGCTACAGTGGTGATGATATCAACAAATTTCTTTGGATGGTTCGAATTGGAGGTGGTGAACACCCAACTGAGATTCAAGAGAGAGACTTCTTAACGAAAAATGTGAGTCCTGACTTCGTTTTGTCTTCATCTTGTTTATACACAGCATTATTCCGAAACATACTGAGAACGGGTAAAAAAACTCACATATAGTGCAATCCAGGCACACACACTGGGGTCTCTGGGCTGTTCGTTCATCACATTTTTTGTGTTCGTATGGTACGATCTGTCAGGCTGTTTGAAGAGGGGTGGGAAACTGTTATCCTGAAGTATTTGATTCCATTCGTCGTATCGGGACGTTTGTAAACTCACCATCATCATCGTCATCATAGAGAGAAATACATCAATGGTTCATACTGACGCCCAACTGCCACATAACCACGAAGAAATCAAACTCTGTGCAGAAATACGGAAAGCAAAAAAGGAAGGGGAGGAGAGGGGACGTAACTCCCCCAAAAAATAGCTACGTCTATATTCGCACTCTATGCAGAAAGACGAAAGGAAGAAAAAGGAAAGGAAAAACGAAAAAAGTGGACCTAACTACTGAAAAAGTAACTGCGTGCATATTCACACTCAACATTAAGTTGCCTACACCTTGCAAACAAACAACTGAGCTGTAGGTGGAAGTAGGGCTTCATAAGCAAGACATTTTTCTCACAGCTTTCACTGCTCCGCATTATTAAGTGTACTCATTTCACAGACAACTCGGCCAAACAACAACAACAACCCTCACGCCACTGAACTCGATTGGCCGCCATCTCACCTAACTTCTCCAGCCACCGACTCTGAGAGTCGCGAGGGCTCTGGCCCGGGAGGCGAACCTGATTGACAGTGTTCAACCTGTTTATGAACGACTTTATCTTTCTGCGCCGTGTCATCATCTGTCCGCCTCACGCCTTAAGCCAGTCGGCCGCAGCGTCGGCAAAGAGTGCGCGGTGTGGCAGACGACTAGCTGGCATCCTTAGTAGTACATGATCTAATCATCTAAGTCTATACAACTGTAAAGACTGAACAAGAACTCGTTTGACAATCAGTACTAAACACCCGCTTTCTCACCCATTCGTTGCTTACTCGCTGGTGCCCCCCGATACGAGCGATTGAACACAGACGTCGGTGTTTGAGTACCTGAAGACAGTTGACGTCTTCTACCCTTAGCAGCCAAGTTTCGCTGTCGTAAGGTAACACAGTCCTCAGTGTTATCTTATGTGTGTGACCCTTAAGCTTCAGAGAGATACGTCTCTGCCACCGCAGATGTCCTAGATTAGCGAACATCCTAGGGTTCTTAACGAAAACCTTTGGTTCTAAAGCCTGCGCTACAAGGCAGCGTATCACGATCAGTAGATTTTTTGGGAAAAAGATGTTAACCTTCTTCCAGCCTCCAACCTGGAGGATCAGGAGAATGTGGTTCGTCAGACCTCTACCTATTGGCCTGCTCGGTATGAGTGGCTCTATCGATGTGGTGACCACACCGTCTAGTTTAGCCACATAGACGATCGAGATGCGCAGGCGGTGACACCACGTCAAGGTCCAGTCTAGTTGTGGCGAAAACTTAGCACTGGTAATTTCAGAACCCTTGCTGGTCACAGTAGTTTCTGAAAGACCAAACGTTACGAGATGTGTGCACGTTTTAACTATTGTACTAGTTGATGCTGCTGTTGAAATGTTGTGGGCATCAATGCATTTGGAACGAGCATCTGCGATGAGTAGAATAATTTTACCTTCAACTGGTCCAGGAAACCGCAGGTCGATTCGCTTCCACGGTATTTCTTTCCGTTTTCAATGATGTCACGAGACCTTTGGGACTGCGTTTCGGTTTCCTTGGCAGGGTGCACATAACTCAACTGTTGGCACAATGTCCCCATCCAGCGTTGGCCACCACACGTAGAACTGGGATAATGATTTCATTTTCACGCTGCCTGGATGAACTTCGTGTACTTCACAGAGGTTGCGTTTGTTTGGAAACCACTTTATGTGCTCTCCAAATTGGGCGTCCGTTTTTAAGATTCAATCTGGCCATTTGAGATCAGATGGGTGTAAGTTCACCAGGTGTTCGTTCTGGCCATTCTAAATGCACGTGCCGCCTGACTGGGGTTAGCACGGTATCTTTGTCAGCTTCTCGATGTCCATTCGTCGGCGTAATTGTTGTAGAGTGGTCGAAACGTCGGGTGAGATCCACAGATTTTTGTGGGTTGTGTCTGATGTCGGCAGTTTAGGTAAAGCATCAGTTGTGTTGTCGATTCGCCCGGGAGTGTGTTAACTTTGATTTTTGCAAACGAATAGGATGATGAACCAACGAGTCATCCTTGGTGGAGCGATTTTTCATTTCGTTACTTCCTCGTCCAGTAATGAGATAAGGGGCTTATATTCCTCAAAAGTCGCGATCCGTGTTCTCGTAGTGTATTGATGAAACCGTTTTACATGAAACGTGATAGTCTAGGCTGCGACGAAAATCCAAGAGCAGCAAAAGGTGGTTTATTCTCCATCATCTGGGAGTTTACCTATGAGCACGTCACCAAGATCGTATGAGAAGTGTCACAAGAGAGTAGGATTGACTCTTCTGGAATATGACTTACTGGAACACGTGATGAAGCAGTAATTTGTTCAGTTTTGTTGAAAGCATTCTCATGAATCAGAATCCATCACCACACTTTATCTCCACACCGAACCTGGTAAAGATATCGAAGACACTTCACTACCGAGGACATGAATGGAGGGGCTGAATGGCCACTCCCATGAACAACCGAAGTTGATTGTGTATCGAGTAGAGCCCGCACTATGTGTTCTAGCGGATGTAAGGCTTCCTTTGACAGTTGAACTCCGGAGTATTGTAAACCGGATACGGGAAGCTCACGTTCTTCTGTTTTCCATGCTAGACCTGTATTTGATGGTCTTTTGAGAACCAAGTTGAAAGTCTACAAGTGCTGGTCTATATTCCGTTCAATGTTTAAAATGTCACCGACTTGTGCTCGTTAATCAGCTATATCTTTAACGAAAGGGCTGGCGCTATGTCGAAGAATAGCTGGTGTAGTGTTAGCTCCGAATGCGAGACGGGTAGGACGAAACAACCTTGCATGGTTGCTAATTGCTGTGTAAGGACGTGAACTTTCATCTTGTTCAGTCTGTTAATGTGCGTGACTCAACTCCAATTTTGACAAGGGCCTACCTGCCGGATAAGCGTGAATTTGTCCTTAATTTTTGGTAAGGGATGGCGATCTAGTTTTGACATTCGGTTCACCATACCTTCGGGTGCAGGTACTACGGTGTTGCCCAGTCTGGATACTGGACGGGTTCGACTGTACCTTCTTAGAGCGGGTGTATTTAATGTTCGACCTTATTAGCAAGAGCGTTAGGTGTGGTCCGGACCTTCCGGCACTTCGGTGTTGTTTTCCATCAGCTGATCTTGGCCTTTACGGACTGTTTATAGGTGACATGGGTCGATTTTGTTCCGTGTAATTAAAAGCCACATCTTTCACTATCAGGCTATGCAGAGTGTGTGTGTGTAATATTCACACCCGTAATCTGCTGTCGAGTTCTCAAAAAGCACACTCATAGTGTCCTCTTGATGGAATCCGATGAGCAATCGAACAGTCTAGCTGTCTGTTTCGGTTTACCGCGTTTCGCCTACGTAGCTGTTTTAGATTCGCTTTCCCCACGTCTCCGAGAGATCGCTCTATAGCCAGAGCAGATTTAGGCTAGCGAAGATCACTCTAGTTCTGGGACTGCGAGCCTTTATTTCATATCTTGTTGGTGTGACCGCGAATGGTACCCAGTATGCGGAGTATTTCTTACTGCCAGGCGCCCGCAACAAAGGGAAGGTAGGACGACACTCACGATCGTAGGATCTATTTACTACTGCTGACATGTCTCTGATTCCTCTATCAGTAAGTGCAGTGTCGATTTTTTGTTGTTGGCACATCCTGCGCAATGTATACACATGTTTCCAACCTCGGTTATCAGTTTCCGGTCTTCCTGGCGTTGAGGGCTTCTATGGGTTTGGGCGTGCGGATTGTTCTTTTCGATTTACACCATGCTACACACTAACGATGCTGTGGATTGTACAACAGTACATCTACCACTGTGGATGTTTGTTTTTGTATTGCCGAATCGGTGAACAACCTTCATTGCTTAGTCCACAGTCTTGTGGACACATTTCACATCTTGAAGCTTCAGTAGGCATCCGGATGTGTATGGCAGAACGCTAAGTATTGTCTGTCGTCACTTGTGTTGTTTTGTTTTCATTGTCTATAATCAAGGTCAGTCAACCTTCCGTCCGATACCACTTTCGGAAATCTCGATGCAATGGTTATCGCACTGCTTTCCGGCGGCGATATTGTGAGTTCTTTGGGTGTTATACGCTGGGATCGATGGTCCGCTGATTGTGGTGAATTCTGAAAACGCGTTCTTCGTTTTGAAGATTTTTTTCTCGACTTTTACTGGTCTCACTTGCTAATATGATTACCGGGAGTGCGCAAGCTTATTAAGAAAGAAGTTCTTCATACCATGTGTAATGTCAGTTTAGACTTTTTACAAAGAGGCGATTGCAGAAATTCTGGGCTTCGGAGGAATTCATACTAGCGACTGAAACAGTGTGCACAAACTCTCTACCAGCTGAAGCCACGCTGGGAGTTCAAAAATTAACACTTTACGTTAGTTCTATACTATATGTTGTTATCCATGGGTTATAATTATATCTTGTTCAGCTCATTCTTAATAGCGTCTAGTGGAATAAACAGTGAAGGATGACAGCAGTTTTTACCTACGGTGTAAAACGATAAGCATACAGTGGAATTGGAACATTACTTTGATTTAACACACCTACCATCTTACCAGTTACTCTCGCTTCAAGGGGCTGAGGACAGTTTCACAACACTGAAGTGCCTTATCGGAACACTCACAAGTCACGGTCTGTGTTTGGATCAAAAACCTTAACAAAATCAATCAAAGTATGATTGCCTTAAACCAAGCAGCTGTACTTTCCTCAGACGCTTCCATGTTCACATACTGTTACCGTGACCAACTTGCATACTGCAGTCCAGAGCGTACACGACGAACTGATTATGGCGAGTAGTATTGTCTTCCGTCATGGCTTCCAATACCATGTGTTCCAAAATACACGTTCTCCGCTCTTTTGATTTAACATGTCGCGTAGTGCACTCAGTCTCAGAACAGCCAAATATGCTCGTAGGTGCTGTTTCACGCTGGCTCTTGCGACACTAACCACCTTGAGTGCAATGGATCATGGATGAATATAGCGTAAGTGTGAGCAACTGTCAACCCTCATGTGTGGTCTCTTGGAATACTTGCCTACTCGTCGCGTGGTATGCGACGTCATCACAGACTGCTATTAAGACGTGTGCGAAAGCACTTTTCGCCATTCGAGGTATGACTATCCTGAACCATCGCTCGCGATCTACACCAGTATAGTAGTCACTTCGCAGTTGATAGTATGCGATCGTAGTCTCAGTCGAAGCTCTGAACAGGTAGACATTTTGACCTCGATTGTTGTTCACCATGACGCATGCCTTTGTACTTTTCAAAGACTTTCTTGTGCGAGTACGGAACGTTCTAGCCAATTTCCGTTTGTTCAGTACCTTCCAGTAGTTAGAATACGCACTCTTGTTCTCTCTGCCTTCCTACTGATTAGTCAGTGAATTAACTTCTTTCCAAATACCCACCAACTGTTGTGCTGGATACGTTGCAGGTGGTTCACTGCTAGGACAGCAGCTACTTACTCCAGCGAGCTATTAGTCGGAATAGATTTCCTTCTACCACTGTGAACCCTCGACGTATACGTAGCATGTCATACAGCTAATAGCATATAAGGCTTTGGAATGCTCAACGCTCATTGTCGTCGTCACGTACCATCCCCCCCGATCAGACCTTTGGATGTAACGCTTGTACGGCTCGTTAAGGGTGCCGTTGTTGCTGCACCCAGTGGGCGTGTTGTTCGTGGAAGATTGAAATTGAGCTTGTTAACCACTGGGGCCATATGTTCATCAATGATTTTCTTGGTTCAGCCAGTCAGGTGATGGGTTGACATGTCGGTTACTTTGCTCGGTCTGAATGTACTTACTCCTTCCCATTGTTGTCCGATTGAACTTCGAGCGCCACGTGTTGGTCCGACCTTATCACGTCGTCTGCATGGCCCATGCGTTGTGACTTTTAATTCTATCTTCTCAATAAGAATAATACCTTTTGCCAGGTCGAACACAATGCAATATAAGTGGAACAAGCCTAGGTAGCCCGCATACCGAATTCTTCTTGTTCGCTGTTGGTTCACAGTTGGGTGACGGACTAAGATCGTTTGAATCAGTCCCTCCCAAAACCTGTCCAACTCCCATCAGAGTATTGGGTGAATTCCGAATGAACCTATTGTTGATTTCCTAGCGGTGTAAGAAGTTTATGTGTATGCAGCGTTTCACTATTATGCGGACCATTTCTTACTGTGATCAACAGCCAGTGGTAATAGGCAAATGATAGGCGGTCGGATTTCGAGGAGGAATGAAGTAAAAAGTGAAGGTTTTGGAATGCAACCCTCTACCACATCGTCGGATGCACAGCACTTTCTTGGAGGTACTGGTCACCAAATATTGGAGGTTGTCACTGTTCTTTTGAGTAAAGTGAATAGGTACCATCTACTACCGACTGAGGTCCTCGTAACCACTTAGCGCTGAGAGGGCAACGTGAGGCAGTCACTGGTATGCCTGCATCTGTAACATTTCTAGTTGTGCTTGACGCTGTTATCCATTCTTGTTCTTTTTGGCTGTTGCACGTCACTGTTGCGGAGAGCGAATACCCGAACCACAGTACCTTCTGCCCATGCACGGCCGTTATGGACGTATAAATTGATGATTTAGCCCAATAGATGCAAGAAACGGTGATCCTGATGACCCTCCCCCCATCTTTTTCCTAGCCTACTTCTTTGACCCTCTGCGTTCTTTATTTTAAACGATTTTCACTTAGCGTTCTCAAGTTCCACTAGTCATATTCCGATAAGCCCCATCTTCTTTTGTTCTGCAGGTGAATCTAGTGTGCGAGTTCTTGTGCTCATTTATCTGCTGCTCCGATCCAACAATGTCCGCATATCCGTTGCACTGGCTCGGACACTCGGTACATTGGAAGTCAGTATATAATGCGTTTCGGAAATGAGAATTCGTGTTTACGGTCGTCGGATCGTATTAACTGCACTCCCACTATCCAATGGATTTTGGCTGCATACATCAGGTGACTCATCTGTGAGGTTAGGGTGGACATAGCTGTAAGCTTGGTGGCCGATTTGGCGTTGGTAGTTTACATATATTTCGGTAGTGTACTGTTTGCCATTCTTGTAGCCAGCTGCATCAGATCTGCGTACGTATGTGACCATCCGGTGGCCTAGCTCTCAACGGCGGGTTCCGTACCTTCATGTGACGCAACGGTTTTGTTGACTGCAATTGCATTTATCATATTGCTATTAAGATGCCTCGAATTAAACGTCTTTTCAGTCTTCCCGGAATTTTAGCTAACTCTGAGAGTACTTCGATTAATTCACCTTTCGCACACCGCATTGACCGCGTGGCTATTATCTTGCTCGGTTTTGAGCGAACTGGTTGGTTGAAACAGGCCTCAAATAGCGTGATTTCTGCTTGATTCCATGTCAACTTGGTGTATTATGCTGATGCGCGCATAAGTGACGTGCACGCATTCACCATATTCTCGAAACATTGCATTTCTTGTGCACGGACCCACGCATATGGCTATTTGTTTGATGGTGCTTTCTGACCATAAAAATAGAATGTGTGGTCATGAATTTGTCCATTTATCGAGTACATTGACAATTTTATATCTCTTTCTGTTGTAGGGCGAGTATCGTGTGGACAAAGCTGCCTCTCCAACCATGCTTAATTGTCTAATGTACAAGCTGAGTTACTATCGCTTCGGTGAAGTTCGTTTGGATATGCGCTCCCCTCTCGGCTTTGATCGAACCCGTTCAGTTGAAATCGGCAAGAAGAATATTCAGTTAGATTATCTGGAGGAAGCTTTTACCTCAGAACACTGGCTCGTCCGTATTTACCGTGTGAAACCCCCCAAAAATGTTCCACGTTTGAAGCGTGCTCGTCGTCGTATCAAACCAAACAGCTATTCAAAAAGTGGGAATAACTTACGAGGCCATGTCAATTCCAATGACCGTATTATTCGAGGGAAACGTTCCTAATCAGGTTTTTGGAAGTAAGGTAAGAAGGTTTATTTATCCAGTACACAAACTGCTCAACAATGTTCTGCTGGTGGTTTTTACTCATTCGCACCAATAATATTCCGATCTGTACGGGGTCGCCATGTTTAACTACCTTCGTGTTGAACCTCAGTGGACTGCTGTCTCATTCTGTGCAGTGCAAACGGAAACAAATTCTGTGGATATTGAGTTGCCCAATAAGTTGGATCTCTCATGACTTTGCCATACAGTAGTTGCTTGATGGGTTTTTGAAACCGGCACCAGACCGCCTCATCGGGCTTCTTTCTGATGTTTGTGAAACTTGTTCTTTTGCTTACTGACAACTAGTGGAGATTTTCGTTCACATCGCTCACAACTGTTTACGACCTTCGCATATCCAAAGCACTACTCACATGCAAATACGGCTGAACGTTCACTTTTTTCTCCATGGTTGTGTGGCAGTTAAGAATCAATGTGAATTACTGATGTATTGCTGTTCGTGATTATAATGGTGATGACTCGTCGTGCTTAGTTAGTATGAGCTCGTTGGCGATGTGGTCAATGCCGTTGCTTCGTGGAAACGTGACCAGAGTCCAAGCCTTGGCCGGGAACAAGGGTATGGATTACTGATGAGCTCTGACAAAATGGGAAGTCAAGTATACAAATTCTTTTCGAAATGGGTTGATTGAACAGTCCAGGGAAATGCGTAAACTATGATCGGTTTTAAACGGTCAAATTAGTTCATTGTTTCTTATTCCGAAGTTATCATGTGGCTGTTTATTGCTGGCTGGTAAGTAGCTGCTTCGTACGAACGTTCATAGACCTTGCCATTGGATATTCCCTAATTTAAATTCTGAGTTTTCCGTCTTCTGGGTTGGTAGCCACTAGGGGTTGACGAGTTCAGTATACTTTTTCACTGTTACCATCGGGTATCCCTTCGCGCGGAATTAACGATTGTCAGAAAGAGGCACTAGTGACGGCCTTATTGTCCTAAAGAGTTGGTATGCGGCTAAATTCTTTTGGTCGATCTAGGTAGGGTTCGTTCGGCTGTCTTTAAGTGTTACCTTTTAAGGCTGGATGTTGGCTTTTCGTCGACCTTAATGACCAGGACGTTCTACCTAGACCTCGTTCGCCGTTTTTAAAGTTACCGCAAGAACTCTTTCTATTGAAGTGTACAGTTAGTTTGATAGGAGGTTCCGATGGGAATAGAAAATTTCCATACAGACCGCCTTGAGGGTCGATAATTACCAAGGCGTGCTAGCGAAACTTGTAGGCAGTATATGCAGTTGACGTTCTTTGACTAATTCTATCCAGACCTTGTTTCTCTAGGTGCCATATCGAACCTGCGGAAGGTTAGTACAGTTATATGCATTATGAAAACGTATCTATTTTTTCGACACTTCTCGCAGAACGTATTGGAGCGCTCCATGAGAATGTGTATCTTTTAAGTGGGTTATATATGTGAGGCAAGTTTTCAAACCGAAAGTTTTTCGATCTTCGCCAATTATTTGTGATTTGGTCAACTCTTATGCTTCTTCAAGATCGATCCGTTTGTCTTTTCCTTGAACGTCGTGTACGTTTCTTGGTGTCAGGTATGTATAATTATTTGTAATCTAGTCCTTTGTTTTATCGTTCGTTGCAGGAGCCAAACGAAGTAAATCTAATTGAATGTTATCCCTGTCTCATGAAAGACTCATCTGCTGTGATGCCGTCGGTTTTCTCGTTCATTATTTCCTCCTTCATTCTCGTGTTTATCTGTGTATCAATTTTGTTGAACATATTCTAAGGGATTGGTTAAGGGAAGCGGATAACTTTGTCCCTTTATTGAATGGCTGTCTCTCTTTTATTCCCTCTACTTCTTTTCCAAACGTGCTGAAATTGCTTCGCACGATTTTGTTGTAAAATAAATCACATTTTGAACGAGTTGATTTTGCTGTTTACATCTGGGCTATCGAAATTTGCAGACAACTTCATCCAATTCCTCAGTGCGTGTGGCAATGCGCATTTCACATTTAATTATCTCATTCATATTTTCCCAAACTGTTGTCGTTTCATATGGGTAAAATAACGGACTACTGTGTAATGAACGTTAACCAATGACATCGTCATTACTTGCGTCCGTTTTCTGTGTAGAACATTATGACCACCGGGCCCTTAAGGGTATTCCGTCGGATCGAAGATGTTTGATAGATCTATTAAGCTACAGTGTCTGTTTGTTTGACCTGCAGGCCTTCGTGCTGTGTACCATTACCGTACGCTGGCTTCCATTTTCAGCCTAAGTTTCGTCATACGAACCACGCTGTCAATGGAAACTAAAAAATACTTCTGAGGCACCAAAGCCTATCTATTAAGGTTCACACTAAGCTCAGTGTCTCGTTTGTCTGCTCAACGCTGCTGGGGTGTTTTGTTTGAGCGGTGACTTATTCATGTCTTCTGGATAAACTAGAATTGAAAGATCAATTGGCACTCACATCATCCTAGAGTCTTCCGTAACCACCGACGTATCCTGTGCGGCTGGAAACTACCGTTCTATTCTATAGACAGTGGTAGTGGAGTTCACTATCTTCCAATCGCATTAACCCTCCCTTACCAAGTGAAGTAGATTTTTCGTTCCTAGTGCGGTTTTCAGAGACCAGTGTCATTTTATTGGCTGAGCTGCGTTTGCGATGATAAAGTAGCGAACAAGTCCTCTTCTCCGTGTCTGATCTTCAGGCTAATTACAACACAATAAATATGTAGATAGTAGCTAGGATGAGTCAGAAAAACGGTGGATGTAAGTTACGGACGGCGTGCTTGTTATCACTCACGCAGTCACTGTTCCAAACGGTGGGCCTGATTGATTGCGGACCAGGGAGGTTTAGATGTCCACACGAACTTCTGAACGCAAAGGTCAGGGTTGTGCAGTCGGATAATAGTTGCCTTGGCAGCGGTCAACATTCGAAGTCTCACTATTTTTGGTCAATTTCTTGGCACCCGGTAGACAATCTGAAAAGCATCTTACTGACAAAATGAGTCGATCAAATGAGCGACACTCGCGCTTGGAACCGTTTTAATCACATCACCGTTCGCCCACGCAGGTTGATGTTCCCGCACTCCATCAGACAATCACCTCGCAGTGTTGTTGCGACCGCAAAAAACATTTGGCCTGCAAGTTTGTTTAGTGCGCGAAATCCTGTACTAGTTATGCGAAAACGGGACCACGAACGCGTGCACTCTCTCACGGCTGATGCATATTCACGCACACTGGGCCGCAATACATTGTCGTTCGTCTTGGTGGTACGTCCCCCACAGCGTGTACATACTATTTCAATGGTTGATTCTGGCACCTCGCCTTCCTGGCGCTGACGTTTGCTTTTTTAGTCTCCAATTTGTGAGTCATGTACTACTCATCAACGAAGCTGCCGACTATACAACAGTACGACCAATATATTATGCTCGATACTAGCAAACAAATGAGTATACAGAACACTTAGTTCGAGAACACGAAAGTTTGTCTCTGAGTTGTGACATGATAATGCGTGTTGAATGGAAACTCGCGCACAATTGTGCGGCAAGGTAGGTTGTTTCAACTGACTTTCTGAGCTTTCTTGAAATAACGTAGACCATGGGATCTCCCCTGAAAGGAAGATTAATAAACACAAGTCTCTTGTTCACAGAGGGTGACTATCGTTTGCATCACCTGAATGGAACGCATTGGGTAGTCATTCTGCATGAACATTACTTTAACGCTCTACCCGTCAGACATCGTGTGAGGTTTAGCGGAACGAAACTGTCAAAGTGAATGTACTGGCCGCTCCAATTCTGTTTTCTGCACATATCAAGTAGTGCACCCTACCGGCCTGCTTCTAGTTGAAGGGCCCAAGGCGTCGAATGGTTGACTAGCCTCATTGAGGGACAGGTATGGTCCAAGTTCACACAAGGTAAGTTTGCTTTGTCGGATTTTGGATTTATTCCTATAGATTTGTGATGAATGCAGCGGTGTGTTTGGCTCGCTCTCTTTAGCTACCACTTTTGCTGTCCAAGTTACAACAGGCTGCATACGGCATTTCATCGTTCGTAATACCTTTGGATATATTTATAGAAAAATTGATGTTCACTTATCTGTTAGAGATATTGCACTATGACCGACCAACGCTAGCAGCTTAGGGCACCCCAATGTTAACTGCCTCAGCATATATGTGAATTGAGTCTACGTTGCACCACACCAACTTTCTCCGGCTAGCTTGTTCGGTTACATTGCATCAGACAGCGTATGCTAGTATCTCTCAGTTTTCTTTCTGTGAAATACAGTTGTTAATAAAGGGTTCAAGATACCCCTGGTTGTATTTTCTGAGTAAAGATGACATACTACGCAATGCTACTCGCGTCGTTTGTGATGAGTTGGGTGATCGTTATTTGAATATGAGTCAACCTAAGTTGTTTTTTCTGTGTGAAAACATTTGTTCCATGTGGTTCCCATAAGGTTCATAATCAGCTGGAAGTGAGTTTAGCCCACGATTTATCATACTTGAATAATAATCAGACAGACATAGCATCTCCACTTTATTAAATTGTGTGAGAAGCCCGTACAACAGTCGTTAGTTTTAAAAGTACATGCAATCATCGTATTATGTCTCACAAGCAATGGCATCATACAGCCGTGGTTTCGGTTTATAATGAAAAAATGGGAGTTGCTTCTGTATACAACCGCAGGGAAAACAGTGGCCCAATTGACGATATCAAAAACACAGTAACGGTCGAGCTCGTTTTCAGTTATTCACCATGGGACTAAATACGTTGCATTTATACTGAAAACTTGCAAGGCAATCGTCAATAGAAAGACAGGACGGGTGAGGTTCGGGGTGTGTTGACGAGCTCTAACAAAAGCAAGACTCTTGTGTTTCGTTTTGAAACAAGTTGCTTGGAAATTCTATCTGCGTGCGGGGTGACAGTCAAATATAGGTGGCGTTCAACTTACGTCGATAAAATTCCCGACCACTCATCATTAATTTACGGGGGCGTCATATTTTATTGACGAAAGTGCTCTTTTGAAATAAGCAATTTCAACACAGGTGCTCTAAGTACGTACGTTCGAACGTTGTAAATGGGTTCTGGAAGGAAAACTCATAGTCTGTGTTGTGATTTTGCTGATAAAAATCTGGAAACGAGAACATGCTTGCCAGCAGTTACTGGGGGGACATTGGACAAAACATTTAATTTTTGTTGGATGACCCGTAGCCAAAATGAGCCCATTCTGGAACCTGTTACATGATACATTTTGTATAAGTGTTGGAATGTGTGGTTCTCATTGGTGTGAGGGTTTATTTCCACCACAAAGTAATTGACAAGGTTTCTGTAAGGAACACTAACTGTAGCTGACAAGTTCACTGTGTAATGGTTATGAACGAACATCCGGGTGGGTCCACCCTTTATTTAGATGTCTTCTAATGTGGAAGACCATTGGAGGCGACCGGGTAAATGTGGTTTATAGACAGGTAGAAAGTGCCTAAGCAAGAGGAATCAATCAGTAAGTTCTCTGCTTCAGTTCATCCAAGTATTTGTTCCACTGTTCACACCATGACGACTCGGGAGAATAGTGTCTACCATGTCTCATGTATACACCACTTCCTAATCTGTGGCCTGAACTGAACTAGGTAGCGAATTCCACATGATTTTCAGGCTCATAACAAACTTTAACCAGATTGATGTCTTGAAGGGCTCAGTCAAGTGTGGCCGAAACCGTTATGACTTTTCCAGCACACATCTAATAAAGGGATGTTTATATCACTTGTAGACATAACTTACTCGGTGTGCATTACTAAACACTGGTGCAACCATCAAAAGGACCTGACTTTGCTGTAGAAAAAATTCATGAGAAGGGCAGGGGCGTCATTTTGTCACAGGACAACGATGTTTAAAGGTCAGCAATGCTAAGCAAAACTTTCCTGTACTAAACCTCACGTTTCCTTCAAGGTAGTTTCTTGAGATAATTTCTTCCGGAAAAGCCCTTCCTGCGATTCACGCCATCCATTGCATATTTGAAACATCATCCAACGGGTGGGATGCTATACAACCACTGACGATCAAACCGTAATCAGGTTCCATCTTAGAAAGTAAGTGAAAGATTACCGGAAGTTTATCTTCAAGAATGAACATAATTACACATTTGTGCTCGTATATGCACACAACAAGTCCTCTAATAATTGAAAACCCTCACATTTCTCATGTGTTAGGTGTGGCTGTCCTAATTGATCGGAGGTTGAGAAAACCGTGTTTACGTTCGTCATTTTATTTACGCCAATTTCAGAGGTTTTGTCATAATGGACACTATTCATCCGTTTCAACTTATTTATTTTTGATGACTTCCGATTCAATCGTGCCCGAGACAACGCACGATTTGAGGTTGGGCAGTAGAGCGTGGTAAACCATGGCAAGGCTGTGTATTATTGGGCGGCTCTGAATCGTGATTATAATACGTTAAATTTAATTTAAGGACTTACCTGATACACTCTTGTTTCGTTGGAAAGGAAGGCACGAGCCACTAGAGCAATGTGGATCCTATTCCACGTGTGATTGTCAACGAATATGTTTCGCTTTTCCATTGCATTCAAATGATAGCCATAATGCCACCAAGCGAATATACGAGCGTCCGCAGGAGTATTTTGTCTAATTATGTTGTAGGTTTCACTGTCAATTAATGGGGCAAAGTGTGTCGTGCATCGGGAAAATTGTAAGGTTTATTATTTCGGAGCGTTGAGCGAGGAGTAAAATCAACGTAATTGTAAATGAAAGCAGTTTGCATCCCATTTTTCTTGGTACTTAGCGCTACAGTATGACTTACCCTGTGGTGTGCGTCAGGTGAGACGCGAACGCCTCACAGAATACTTTAACATAGTTGATTATCAACAAAGGGATAAATTATGACACCCCAAGTGTCACAAGTGAAGGAATACGAATTCATTGGACAAAAATTAAATTCAGCTGGTGTCTATTATGATCGTCTGCTTTTGGACATTTGGTAACCAGTATATTCGAGTAATGGTGGTGAGGTCTTCGGGTAAGATCTCAGGACAAGGTGTGGGAAATTTTAATCAACCTATTAAAATTGCCATAACTAATTGTAAAAGTTACTGGGCCCGAACTTTAGGATAGTTAGAAATAATGCAACTCCTCATAGAAACCCTGGAAGAGTGATTTTTGGACGGACGGAATTGTTTGCGATAACTTCTTAAAACTGGTTAATATAATTGAATGAAGCTAACGGATAGGGAGATCTGTGATCAAAAACTAAAATGCGATTGGAGGAATAGCGAACATTACTTTGCTGTTCTACGTAGTGTTCGTAGAACTAAGCCGGCGGGAGAAGACCAAAATTTCTCACGAATTGGGTGGCCGTATTCAGTCTAGGCAACTCGATGGTTTGTACCAACTGTTCTCGGAAACGGGTCTAGGTGGTGCAACCGAACTGCAGCCATTTTGACGACCGACAGGAGTAGGCACGTTTATTTTCTGCACTAGGGTGACAGGAGCCCGGTACAGAACACAAAATACTCTCTGGACTTGTATGTGGTGCACAGCCAGCTGAATGGACCAGAACTACCGAAATTATGCCACATATTGTTTCGAAGTAAACTCAAGCGAAGCACTGCACATGAATTCTTTCTAACAAGTGCTTCACCGTACGACCAATATGTGATGAGTCACAAAGGCATTCGAATAAATGGGTCGAAGTGAGGTTGACGCTATTAGCACCTTATCTCAATAGTAAATTACACCCCTAGCTTCGACTAAACTGGCACAACATAACAGCATAATATACCTCATTAATCGTACCAGTATAATGATGTGTTACCAGCGCTGTCACAGAGTCCCCTTCTGATGACGCTGTTGGCCAGACCTTCTTTTCAACAGTTTTCTCTGAGAACTAGTTTCTTAACGAATACCCCCAGGAAATTTTTTCAGACATACTAAAAATTTCCACTAAGTTTCTTAATTCCGCTTCCATTGTGTCATCTTTTGTGTTCTTAATTAATCAGCTTTCATGACTGTGTTCGAAGTTGAGTGGTACACAGTTGGTATTGACCATTTTGCCACTTTGTCCTAGATACGCTTCATTGTAATGTCTCGCCTGACGGACGCTTCATTACGACAGAATTTCTACGATATAGCAGTCCTACATATTTAACTTGAAAGCGAGCAAAGCGAACTCATTTCCAAAGTATATTTCTTTCTTACGTGTTTCAGAACTTTTGGGTTGGTTATTCACCGAAAGTCATCAACCGTTATCGTGTGACCATCGTCAGCTTCCGCATGCAGGATTATCAGAACGTTTGAGTGGGCTTTTGAAATTACAAAAATGTAGTGCAAAATGAACAGCAAGAAGATGTACACAAAAATACAAACTATTCGTGCACATAGGAGATATTCAGTCTGAACTGCGTTTCTGGTATGCTGATAACTGTGAGCAGGCGATTCCTTGTTTGATACAAGTTTTTTCTAACATGCAATGAATCGAATGCAAAAACAGAGTAAATAAATTGCTCCTTCATAAAGAACACTATTTAGAGACCTGTAGCAGAAATTACATTTATTTCGCTAGCGATAGGTTCCATAAAGTATGTCAGTAGAACAAGTTCATTACAAGGTATCTAAGTTCCACTTTTTCTGTCACGAGTGAGTAGCTGTCATTTGTGCAGAGGTTGAAAATATATTTTTGAAAACATAGTTTCCATACGGCTAGACAAATGGAAAACAGTTATTTTGTAGAAAATGCTAACCAACTGAGTGATAATTCTGCACGACTGTATGTGCAGAAATACCCATTCAAGACCGCTTGAAAATCAGTTGAAAAGGATATGGTAAATAGTTCAGTTTTTATGTTAACCATTGGGTGACGAATAATTCACGGGCATCTTCGCTGATTCGCTTCTTCTCACCGGAATATCAGACCCAATGGTAAAATCAAGTATACGATCATACTTCTAAATTTGGCTCTACAACTCATCAGAGCCCTACACGAACAGTCAAGACGTGGTAAGAACAACATTGCAACTACTGGGAGTTTCAAGTCGAAAGATGCAAATTTGTGCCAGTCACCTGCGATTGTATTTTTCTCCGGAACTACTTCGGTAAATTTCCCAGAAGAAATTGTTGCGAGGAAATAGAACATTCTAGAAGTTCTACCATGGACTTTGCAAACGAACATGAGAATGTAATGGATTTGCTAATTGGCAACAGAAGGTTGGTCTCACCTTTCTTCTCAAGATGACCTGTATTGTAGAATATACTTGCCTATCGTCAAACTAGACAAATCAAAGCGGCAGTAAACTACTGTGGTACTCCTTTCCCAGTGACTATATCTTTTTGCACCAGACATTTACGCGTTTGTTTTACGTGATCCAAACTTCTTTAGGATAAGTCAAGCGATTAGAATTTAAAAATATTTGAAATAAACAAATCAGCCCAACGCAATGCCTAGTGTTTGAAGACTGAACGACTCTCAAGCTGGCATTGACCAAACACCGATTTTGCTTCTCCACCAATTTCCTCATTTTCTCATACCGAGTCTTTTTGAACATACGAAACGTTTCAGACACTCCGACGGCTGACAAAATATATACAAATGGCGTCAAGAGAATAGACAAGCGAGACGTAAAACAGGTTAACCTAAGAACATAGGTGCAGCTGTTTGCTGTAAACAAACGTCCACTTGTAAGCTGCCTTATGCACAGCCGTACTCCAACTGGAAAGAAAGCAAGGAAGTGGAGCTCGTGAAATTAATTGCTCTGCGTTTGTGGATGATGTTCCATAACAGATTTTGCCAGTGTTGGCCTCGCCGTACCACCAAAATCGCTGCCAATCAAAAACTCGAAGTGAAAATCCAACTTGCGCTCTCGTCTATCTAAAAATCTTTCGTAGTTAACCGGTGTATAATTCGGTGCCCGTTAGTGTTACATGATAATGGGGAGCTGTGTAGTGCTAGATCCTGAATTCGTACGCCCAGAGTTTCCCCAACCTTATGCTACCGTGAATCGGAAGTCGCAGGGAGAAACGATGAATTTGCAAACAAACTTTATTTATTGATTTACTCACCGTTCACAACAGACTTCAACGTAACAATTAAGGGGTGCTAAGGAGCTGGACGTGAGAGCACCTTGAGCACAACCGCACAGCAGACGCAGGAGTGGAAGAGTGCGTCGACGGAAAATTCCAGTCGACCTTCAGAATTCAAACAAGCATTAGGCTGGTTAAGCGGCGTTCCTAACGGTAATTGCTCAACATTGTTATCCTACTGAATGTAACCTACAGGAGTAGAGATAGTGCGAATTCATTACACAGCTGAGAGCATAACTGCGATACTTATGCCGGCCCACTAACTTTGATGCTAGTAGTTTGTAGGAAGTTTACATATACAAGGTAATGTGAACAGGTGCGGTGGTACTGGCAAGGCAAATCTCGCGTCGCGAGGAGTTTAGAATTTTGGGGACGTCGAAGATGATCTCACTACAGGTGCAAACGGAGAATAGTACCAAGCTCCCATTTTCCGAAGAGGCGATTCCTCCTTTGTATTTTATTCGTACAAGATGACTATCGGGTGCGCTTCATGGAGAAATATGTGCAACATCGGTGTGAGAGAGCCAGGCCGTATCTGACAGAAGGAACAGCCATTCACATCGGCTCACCACTGAAAGGCGATACGCCGGGTGAAATCAAAACGCGAATACTCAGCTGCAAGTAATGAGACACTGTGTTGTCATGGCGTGCGTCTAATCTAGTTTCAATCCGATTACATTCTAGCACTGGGTTGACCAACATAGAATACACGGATGTCATTATTTCGCTTTTCCCTGTACGAAAGACATACTGAACAAGATGAATGACCCAGATGGCCTGCATGTAATTCTCTTCGCACCTTCAAAGCTGTACTTCAGAACTGGGACATTCTCACTTTCCACGTAGCAGATAATCAGCTGGAGATTATGATAGATTTCGCATACTTGGATAACACCTATTCAACTCGAAATACGGTTGGTGAGATATCGGCAAGGATAACAGACACTTACTGTCTCAGTTGTTGAGAAAATCATACGTCTCACTGCCCACTACTGAATAACCTCAACATCACGGACTGAGTGCAATGTAGTATTTTTCTTGTTTCTGTTCACCAACGATGCTTCACCCTCATACATCAACGTTTTTATATCATTTTCCAGTGTTGTTCAAATTGACTGAAATGACTTTGCAATGCAGTAGAATTTTGTGCACCCACACCAGTCTGTTCTTATACCTGTGGCGCAATCACTTGACGACACTACACGGATCTGTCACATGACTTTTCAGCCCCGATGTATTCCGAACATCGTCACAACTCCGACCGCATTTCAGCCGTCCAGGGTAATCCTGGAATACCCTGGCTTCCCGGATGCAGGTAATTTGGAACACTGTGATGGTCATCTTGAACCCATTATGTGACTGAAACTCTCTCATTACTGTAACTGGCTAAAACCTATTTGACTGTCTTGTTGACGATGGTCTAGAACTTTTGTTAAAGAGGTTATGCCACCCATATGGATGGTGTAGCAACCCTATATGTATATGGCTAACTGCGTTGAAGTTACAGTTAGCATTTGTACTCTCTCCCTTCCACCACATTTTGTATGCGCTTAAACGTTTGTTTGAACGAGTATGGTTACCGGCAGATTACCCGCGCACTCGAACGTTTCTGCTCCGGTGCCTGCTCGCGTGACGTTTTGCTGTGTTAACGTTTCATCTCGCTCTTCGCTCGCTCTCGTCGATTTTACGTGTCGACAATATATTTCTCGTCTACTCGTTGCGTTGTTCGTAATTGATCGGCCATAGCCCGTCTGAACTCTACAACGGTATGGCTATAGAATCAACGAGCTGAAGCGACATCCAAAGACCGTACACGATACGACAATTTTGGAGCAAATCGAGTAGACCGTGCGACAAACAACCGAAATTATCGACTGCGCTGCCGGAAGCTACATCAGAACAGGTAAGTCCTGTAGTCGCGTTCACGTTCCTTCCCTTAACAATTGTCCGCAAACGCCAGCAGAGTTCACGGTGCAGGTGATAACATATTGAGTAACACTTGGATACCTGGTGGTTACCAGAACGTCAATAAGCGTAATCGGCACACACGGACACACTACGTAGACTCTCGGGACACAAGCGGAAACCGTGTTGCTAACGCATCCTCACAACCAACGGTGACCAAATGCCGACGGGCGGCATAATCGCTGCGTCTGTTATAATAGCCGCATGCCATACAGGGCATAGTTTTGTGGTGCGCTCCAACCTCCCATTCTGTGTTACAGTGAGGATGGATCCTTTAGGCCGTCTTAAGTGCATGCCCAATTTGCACGGCTTTCAGCTGAGGAACCCGTCCAACGCCACTCAACTGATACCTGTGTCTAGAGTTCCGTCAGAAACTGATAATCTCTGTATGTAAATACCTCCAATACCGAAGTGAAACGCCAAATTGGACAGATGATCCAGTCGAGTGAGGCTTCTGGGAACTTGCGAAACGATAATCGAAAGTCGGCCACGTTTTCGCGCGGGAGGGAGCAACCTTAGGTCACACAAACATTTTGAGGCTTGGAATTAATACAGAAAATGCGCCTCCAATTAAGATACCCAACACCTTCAGGATGAAGTACGCAAGGTGGCTGACGACATGCTACAGAAGAGCGTGGTCTGGCCCTCGAAATTTCCATGAGCTGCCCCAAGGTGGCGACGTACGTTGCCTACAGGAATCTCAACTAAGTGACAAAGAAGGACGCATTTCCATTGTCAAGTATTGACGAACTGTTTGATACTCTCCGTGACGTCACGTGATGTAGTACGCTAGACTTGGCATCAGGACACTGGCAGATGGAGGTCGAAGAAAACGACCGAGCTAAGACTGCCTTAACCATGCCGTCGGGACTGTGTGAGTTCGAATTTAGGCCCTTCGGACTATCGAACGCACCTGCGACATTTTAACGCTTACTGCAAGAAACACTGCATGACTTGATCCTTAGAACATACCTAGTGTATCTAGGTGATGTCATAGTTCACGGAAGGTCTGAACAAGAACATATGCGCAATTTAAAGTCCGTGCTGTGCCGCCTGGTGGAAGTCCGTTTAAAGCTGAGACCATCAGAATGTCACATCCTGCTCAAAGATGTAACATTCCTGGGGCATGTAATCTCTGGGGCAGATCCAAAAAAGACCGGAAAATTTCGATCTTGGCCTGACCCGAATGATGCGGACGAGCTGAAGAGCTTCCTAAGGCTGACGTCTTATTACCACCACCCCACCACTGATTTCGCTTGCATTCCAACCCTCTTGACCAGACTACTACAAAATAATCCGGAATTCACGTGGACAGAAAAATGTGACTATGCTTTTAGTCCATTACGCGAGGCTCTGTGCATGACTTCATTGATAGCTTTTCCGTAACTGTCGCCAAAGGCCGGGGAGTTTGTTTTGGTTACTGATGCAAGCGACATTGCGGTTGGGGTGGTTCTCTTGCAATGATGACAACACGGTAGCGCAAGAAGGATAGCTTACGGTAGTCGGTGTTTAAGTTAATGCAAAAGGAACTACTGTACGACGAGAAAAAAAGCCAATGCCATTATTCNATTATTCTTTGCACTACATTTCCGGCATTGTCTCCTGGACAAATGTTTTACTGTACGTTGGTTACAAAATTTCAAGGACCCAGAGGATCGGTTAGCCCGCTGGCAGGGATACTACGGGAATACTACTTCGTATGTGAACACAGATTAGGCAGACGACGCTCGGACGCTGACTCGCTATCAAGGCTTCTTGCGCGCAATCATGGCGTCTGTCCGTCTTGTACTACGCCACACGTACCACTGATCAAAATAGAGGGCCCAGAATATGACCGACGGCAACAGGCTCTAACAACAGATCCTGCGACTGCGCTAATCTGTGAAAGGTACCGAAATGATGGTGACTGGCCAATCAACAAAGAAATGGAATGAAAAAGCTATGAATTCCGCTGCCTTTGAATGCTATGAGTACAGCTCAAGATTACACAGGAGATATTTATCCAATACGGACCAGCTAACATAAGGCGGATTATGGTCCCTCAATCTATGGTACGTGACGTCCTAAAAGACTTGCACCTCAAGCTATGGCATGCGGGGTTAAACAAACTGGAAGCGGTCGCACGACAACTATTTTGGTGGACGCATCAGCGGAGAGATGTCAGGCTGTTGTGCCAATCGTGCGAGAAATGCGCAACCTTTAAAATCCCTCGGATTGGACGTCGAGCACCGTTGCAATTTATGACAGCAGGAAACCCTAGGAAGATATTAGGCGTAGTTATTGTGGGGCAGTTGCCTAGGACATCCCGAATCAATCTTCGCCCTGGTAGATCACCAAATGGTACGAAGTAGTCCCGCCTGCACAAGTGGATACATTTAAAGTAGTAACAGCCATTGCCCACCACTGGGTATACCTCTGGGGGGACCCGGGCCAACTCTGCTCAGACCAAGACTCTTGCTTTGAGAGCTTTTTGGTTAACAAAATGTGTAGACCATTAGGAATGGATAGAACGCAAACCACAAATCATCACACGTAAGGTAATGTGCAGGGGAAAATGAAGAATAAAGCCCTCAAGGCTTTCGCAGAGAAGAGTGTCACCGAATGGGACTT
>QNGE01003201.1:0-20652 GCA_008508345.1 Paragonimus westermani
CAAGTTTCTCCACATGGTAATGTCTGTCGTGGCTACTATCCACTGTTATGCTGTCCTGACGACCCTCAAGTTGCTTTGTGTTCTCATGAACACAATTTCTGTATGTTTTCCCCTATTCTCCTAGTTTATGTCGGAGTTTGTTCTTTGTTTTCTGTCAGCGATATACGCACCTGTCGAAGCTGTATATGCTTTTTACTATGTGAAATGTACACGTGAGTAAATGTTGCATAATAGGCTTTCAATAACTTCCAATCAAACGGATTGACTCAAGGTGGCTCAGAATATATATCTTCAGCATGATATGCTGTATTAATCATTGTACTTACACTATAGTTTCTTCCTCGCAATATATGTTATGAAGATGATACGTTGTATTATTATGCATTAACCGTAGTTTCGTTTGAATACTAGACTTAGATATCAGACGCGAAAACTTCGGTCTGTACATTTGATTGTACTCGTCGCTTCTAAATACTCTTGAAAATATCCCCGTTGGGTACTATGGTTATCATGTAAATGAACGTTCAAAACAATAACAGGTACTGTCTTTGTCAGTAGTCAAAACAAAGTTGTACGAACACGCGGGTGTGTAATGGACAATTCTTTCAAACCAACATCGTCGTCAAACCATTCGTCATTCATCCACTTTTAGGTTGTCAATAACTGATGGAGTCTGTTTGTGTGCTTGCGTGGGTGAAAGAGACGTTCAGTATTAGGGTACTTTACCCCTAAAATACTCACACAGACTTGGAGGATAGATAATGTGAGGCGTAACACACATGACTGTACTCATTGCGTAGTGTACATACAGTTTTCGTAGAAAGTTGTTCAGCTAAGTTATGTTGCACACCTGTGGTATGGCTGGCTTTTGTAACAAGAAATTTATTGTTCTGATACTGGACCCGAGTTTTGAAACTTTAGATACATGTGGAGGAAGCAATTGGTATATCTGTCTACGTGAGTGCACTGGCCAAACTCTGTTGAACTAATGGTGAAAGTATTCACATAGATAGTTTGCTTACTTCAGTATGACTATGATTTGGTGACTTGGAATGACACCCTTTTCAATTTCAGAGGACTGTCAGAAACGTAGTTGCAATTTGTGCCTGAGTGAGTAGTCGTCCCTTTGAACGGGCCTAGCATGAATCTGTTCTGTTGTTTTGGACTGAAACATTACCTAGTAAACATGGTATGTCTAACAGACATTTTTTTTATGACGGACAGTTTCTCGATTGACTGTTTGCTGGTTGAGCTTGCAATACCATGTCTTCTGTAACACACGAGATTTGATGTGTTCACGAGGGATTTACAAAATGTTGTCATTTGTATTTACGAACCTGAAACCGAAGCTTTAATATTAAAGTATATGGAGAAGATTCAGAGACTGTCTTTAGCCTTAACAAATTTGTGCATATGACCGTGAGAGTGCACCCAACACCAGACACCGCTTCTCAAAACTAGCCCGTTGGTTTCCACAGGCTAAGGGTATACTCACATTTCGTTCCCTCCCACTTCGCCTTTCCAGTCAACCCCTCTCGGCTTGAACGTTCTAACTATTGAATTACACACCTCCTCTAGTCGAAACTTAACACTTCGTTCGCAGATGACATTATCATATATTTCCCGTAGCAAGTCAATTTTCCTATTTAGAACGAAGGCTAGTTTGACAAGTTGTCGGGGAATGGTCGATTTGATTAGAAAAGCACCAGCTTCTGAAAAACATTGAAGTTGGCAGAAAATACCTGAGAAGGTAGATCGGGTGTTGCCAGATGTCTGATGATTGTGACCCTGCTCAAGGAGTTGGTCACTCAAGACAGGAACGCGACCGAGAATGCCAAAAACAGATTTTTCCCCCTTTAGTCGTGATGTATGCAACAAGTGCGAGTTGTCGGACTGAATTTTAATAGTCTAAGACGTGTGACATTTTTGATGGCCCATCCCACTCCTTAAGTCTGAGCTCCGGTGGACACTCATGACACTGTTTATGGTGGCAAATTGATCGGGAGTTAGCAAACCTGAAAATGGTTCTGTCATTTAGGACAAATGAATCACTGAACTCTTTTGTTGTGAGTTTCAAAGAAAGAAAGCAATTGTGGGTTACTGAAGAGATTGTGATTAATTGTTAAGCACTACCTAGTAAACGTCAGCTGTGTTCGTTGACTGAGGCACCATGATTATAGTGAATTAGTTTGCACAGGTTATCCTTTTTAGGGATAGTCAGACTTGGAGAACAGGATAAACATGAACCGTGGAAACATAGGTAGGAACAGAATGTGATCGTGGGGAGGGTGTTTTTATAACAGCATGACGTGTATTCGTCAATTTATGCATCCTTCGGAAACTGACCGGAATGTGGTGATCCGCATCTCTACCCCTTTCCAAAACAGATGTGTGTACCATAAATGTGCACCCGGCTGCTTGTACACGTGAGTTATTACACAGACAGGTGACACTGAATGTCGCCGGGTGCGCATTACGTAACTCTGATAGTAAATTGTGATAAATGACTGCCGTGATTTAACTCCACTTTTTTAGATCGATGTGGAATACGATTCAGACCATGTGGTGAGTGTGTGCCTCATAGTGTGATTGATGACTAACGTTATCTTACTAACATTTTCGTTTTTGTTCAAAACTTATTTTAGGCCTTGCACATCAAGTGCAAACGGTTAGTACATAACATTGATAAAAGTCTTTCAACCTGTATTTTGTGAGAGAGCTATGTGGTAGTGAGTTAAAGCAAGGATGACGAAAAAGGTGTACTACTGAATACACTTCCAGACGAATTTCTCTAGTGTATGTTAAAATAAGCTCAATTCCACTATTTTTCAACTTAAAATTCGACTGCACATCCTAGAACACGATCACTACAAATTTGTAATAGTGAGAAACAGACAGGAATAAAGCTATCGCTAACAGGTGATACTTTGAATAATCTCGTGAACGTGTTGTTCACCTGCACATATGGAAAGAAGCGCAAACATAGAATGTGGTTACATTTTACATTTAACAAGTGATCGGTGACTTTGTACGTCTCCGTCAACTTAAGGCGTCAAACAATTTCTTCAAAAGAAACTATCAATTTCTATTTCTGACACACTTGAACCTTACACAGTTGGTTCTAATGTGAACTTAGGTATCGTGAAGCTACGCGCCAACTTATATAAGTACCTCATTATACCCGCTTCACGCTTACATGACTGCTTACCAGTCGGGCATAATTATCCTGTGCCGTTTCTAAACAATAGTAATCATTCACAAGCACACATTCTCTATTGTGTGACATGAGATGCATTTGCTTGAAAAGCATGTGGAAAGTATATATGTAAACTTCAAAAAATCTTTGATTACTTGTATCCTAATCAGATTTGGCTACTTTACTGCGCTCCTCTCCACAACCGATATGTCCTCCCCAGCAGTTTTTCATTTCTGCAGGAGACTCTCGAGTATGTTAGCGCACTGCCTCCATGCGATACTTCACGGCCATCAGTAGCATGCTCTCTGATGATAGCCTGAGCAAGATGATTTTCGAAATTCATCCCATTGACGTTTTAACCCGGATCGTCCCAGGGTGATTGGGGCAAGTCCACTTTTAGGTTTGTTCCGTCTAATTGGTAAAACCTTCAGTTACAATGCGTACTGATAGGAAATCTTTACGATCAGCTTGCTGCAACACTTCGGGAACCTTATTAAAATATTCCTACGAATTGGGATGGAAATTCAGGCGAATACGCGGTTCATCAGAAAGCTTCAGAAACACAGACGGTTTAATCAAAACCCGTGATGTTCGATGATTAATACAAGCGACAAGCATTCCTGAACTGCAGCATAACACATAACACTTCACACATAGAACTACTTCCTTGCTCTACGGTGAAGTTAATGGATTCGGAGGCAAGCTATTCGAGATATCATACTCGAAAAATCAACCACTTGAGCTTTCTAGCGGATTGCATAAGACACAGTGATGTAGGTAGGTAAAGTGAGTCCATCTGTGAGAATCCTGAGCTAACGGCTCAGCTTCGGAGTCCAGATGGCAAATCGTTTGTCGCGTCTGGTCATGCTGTTTCGGTCGCAGTTTCCAACATAGCAGAAGTCCAGATTTCTCCACACTTCAGTCCACCCCAAAACAACAGCACCGTGAACTGGCCTGTACTTTTCGATAAGAAGTTGTTTCAGAAGAACGACACAATTTAGTCACATCTTCAACCGCATACCTCTCTGATCACATTGAGTAGGCAAATGACATGAACTCGAAATACCTGCATAGTAAACATCTAGAACGTGACCTCCTTAAGTCACCTAATCCAATGAACTCACCATAGATGATCGTGTTAGATCTCTGAATGCCTCAACTGTAGGTAGAACAGGTGGAGCTGCTGAGACACATCAACGGGAGAGCATTCAATTGTCAGTTTGTATTGTTCTTGGAATGACGTATTTGTTGATTGTCAGATGAACTCAGGTTACCTGACAATGTACGTATCCCGGCAATAGATTTCAGGTACATGTCTTATGGGTGTTGCATACAAACTACAATTTAACTGACTATGTGACCTCGAACTGAACACATACACTAAATAGAAACTAACAAAAGAAACACTGCATAGTGAACAAGCTGGTTTTCAATGATCCATCATCAGGTCAAATACATCAAATTTATGTCACACATTTTACAAGGAAATCAATAGGACGGTAAATGGGTAAACATGTGACATCAATGTGATGTAATCGGCTCGATGCTGAATCACAGAAAACAAGCTTGTTCCCTATGCAGTATTTTTCATGAGTACGCTGGGAATTTTCACACTATGGGGACTGGTAAATTTGAAAATAACTACAGAGTTCGCGAAGAGCCTGGACGACATATTTTTCGGTATTCAACCTCAAGTCAACAGTGAGTGGATTGAAACGGTGGTCAGAAACTGAGTGGTAACATTTAGCAACTTTTCTTACGCAACATCAAACAACAGTTACTAATTGCGACAGTACACATGGATGTACGAAATCGTTAAACTACTAAGGGTTCGATCAAGCAGCACACAACATGTGAGGTAAAGCCGGAAAGAGAAACAGAAACGGGATTTACACTACACGGAACGGAATACTTACATCAGTTTGAGTGATAACACGGATTAGAATTTCCCGAATGACAATGCAAGAGATATTGCAGACAACATTGAGTTAAGGGAAAAAAACTGAACACACGTAAGAATCAGCACACAGAAATTGACGGCAAAATTCAGAGGCGTAAAGAGAAGATGACGGAAACTGCCCAAAGGATTCCCGAGTACAAGGATTCAAAAGGCAACAAACGGTTGGGAAAGAACAACGGAGAAGAAGACAGTAATTAATATTAAGAAATCGAAACGTAAAGTAACCAGATGTAACGGTAGTGCGATATTCCAAGAGAAGAAATTTAAAAGAGACTCGGAATAATGTGAACAGATATTCAAGTGTGGAATGCACACATCCGCTACTTTCACATCCTTCCGATCAGCATACAAAAATTCTGCTCACATGAGGTGTTTGAGAGATTGTTGTTTGAACAGTGGAAATTAGAGATGGATCTGACGGGGCGAGTACATTGTGCATGATTCGATGTCCAACAAGGGTTATTAAAATGTGGGCATGATTAACGAGATTGAGTATGGGGTTTGATTTCAGGTAAAGAATGGCGAAAAGTGATGTAGACATGGAACTGGAATGGAACAAGAATCAGCACGCTGCGGCAAACATTGAGTGAAAAAGGGGAGTGATATGCTCATTTGGTTTGATGAGATCATTCCGACTGGCCTGAAATCACTTCAGTTCAGACACATGAAGAACGCTCAGTAACAATGCCCAACGGTCTGAGATGCACCTGGAAATGGACAACCACTAGTGCTGATGAAACATTTGCAATCTGAGAGGACAGGGCATTTCAGGAGAAATAAACGATAAATCGTCTTATTCCAGCGCGACACATATTGGTTTGTTGCAGGAATGTGCCGTGAATTAGTTTGCCGGTTGTTCTGCTGGTTACGTGAGTGAATGATGTGATGAGTATTGTGGAGAGAACGGTGTGAGCAGCGACCCCGGAGAAATGTGTGCATCTGTCACTTGTTCATACTTCACGATCAGCCTGTGCCACTCGTGTAGCCTTGTTCATCTGGCGCTGATCCACAATGTGGCTTAGTCATGATGAATGTATTGGGTTGTACGTGCGTCAGCATTTCACTGCACACATACTCACTCTGACAAATTACGTTTTAGTCACCACATGGATGGTTACCAACGGTAAGTATTGGGATGGCGGATTAGTGTTGTCAGACGGACTATTTTTGTGTATTGCAGCGTTCATTGTATGCACCATGTGAGGCTATCAGTTGACTGTTGTTCGGCTCATGTCTCGTGTTCACACTTGAGCATTGATTTGCGTATGGGAACGAGTGAGAGTTTGATTTGTATGTGCAAGCGAGCCACGATTGGATTGGTGTTGAGAGTGCAGTGAAGGGAATGTTATTATTGGTTTGTTGCCCAAATGTGCCGCGAATTAGTTTGCCGGTTGTTCTGCTGGTTACGTGAGTGAATGATGTGATGAGTATTGTGGAGAGAACGGTGTGAGCAGCGACCCCGGAGAAATGTGTGCATCTGTCACTTGTTCATACTTCACGATCAGCCTGTGCCACTCGTGTAGCCTTGTTCATCTGGCGCTGATCCACAATGTGGCTTAGTCATGATGAATGTATTGGGTTGTACGTGCGTCAGCATTTCACTGCACACATACTCACTCTGACAAATTACGTTTTAGTCACCACATGGATGGTTACCAACGGTAAGTATTGGGATGGCGGATTAGTGTTGTCAGACGGACTATTTTTGTGTATTGCAGCGTTCATTGTATGCACCATGTGAGGCTATCAGTTGACTGTTGTTCGGCTCATGTCTCGTGTTCACACTTGAGCATTGATTTGCGTATGGGAACGAGTGAGAGTTTGATTTGTATGTGCAAGCGAGCCACGATTGGATTGGTGTTGAGAGTGCAGTGAAGGGAATGTTATTATTGGTTTGTTGCCCAAATGTGCCGCGAATTAGTTTGCCGGTTGTTCTGCTGGTTACGTGAGTGAATGATGTGATGAGTATTGTGGAGAGAACGGTGTGAGCAGCGACCCCGGAGAAATGTGTGCATCTGTCACTTGTTCATACTTCACGATCAGCCTGTGCCACTCGTGTAGCCTTGTTCATCTGGCGCTGATCCACAATGTGGCTTAGTCATGATGAATGTATTGGGTTGTACGTGCGTCAGCATTTCACTGCACACATACTCACTCTGACAAATTACGTTTTAGTCACCACATGGATGGTTACCAACGGTAAGTATTGGGATGGCGGATTAGTGTTGTCAGACGGACTATTTTTGTGTATTGCAGCGTTCATTGTATGCACCATGTGAGGCTATCAGTTGACTGTTGTTCGGCTCATGTCTCGTGTTCACACTTGAGCATTGATTTGCGTATGGGAACGAGTGAGAGTTTGATTTGTATGTGCAAGCGAGCCACGATTGGATTGGTGTTGAGAGTGCAGTGAAGGGAATGTTATTATTGGTTTGTTGCCCAAATGTGCCGCGAATTAGTTTGCCGGTTGTTCTGCTGGTTACGTGAGTGAATGATGTGATGAGTATTGTGGAGAGAACGGTGTGAGCAGCGACCCCGGAGAAATGTGTGCATCTGTCACTTGTTCATACTTCACGATCAGCCTGTGCCACTCGTGTAGCCTTGTTCATCTGGCGCTGATCCACAATGTGGCTTAGTCATGATGAATGTATTGGGTTGTACGTGCGTCAGCATTTCACTGCACACATACTCACTCTGACAAATTACGTTTTAGTCACCACATGGATGGTTACCAACGGTAAGTATTGGGATGGCGGATTAGTGTTGTCAGACGGACTATTTTTGTGTATTGCAGCGTTCATTGTATGCACCATGTGAGGCTATCAGTTGACTGTTGTTCGGCTCATGTCTCGTGTTCACACTTGAGCATTGATTTGCGTATGGGAACGAGTGAGAGTTTGATTTGTATGTGCAAGCGAGCCACGATTGGATTGGTGTTGAGAGTGCAGTGAAGGGAATGTTATTATTGGTTTGTTGCCCAAATGTGCCGCGAATTAGTTTGCCGGTTGTTCTGCTGGTTACGTGAGTGAATGATGTGATGAGTATTGTGGAGAGAACGGTGTGAGCAGCGACCCCGGAGAAATGTGTGCATCTGTCACTTGTTCATACTTCACGATCAGCCTGTGCCACTCGTGTAGCCTTGTTCATCTGGCGCTGATCCACAATGTGGCTTAGTCATGATGAATGTATTGGGTTGTACGTGCGTCAGCATTTCACTGCACACGTACTCACTCTGACAAATTACATTTTTATCCTCTTCCCAACCAGCCTCGTTCGGGTTGATTTGAATCTTTATTTTTCCCGCATACTGCCCGTTTATTTCCCTTGTTTTGTGTTCACCTTCTTATTTTTGGTTTCTTTTTGGCTATTTCACTCCCGCTTTTTATTTTTTCTTCTCTAGTTCTATTTGTTTCCGATTTACATTCCATTCTGTTTCTCTGCTCTTATATTTCGTTGTTCTTTTTCTACTTCGGATTAAGTGATCGATGGATTGCTTTGATTATTTTGGGGTGTTCCAGGTTGCATCTTCCGGTGTTCTGTTGAAATTTTTGAGATATTTCTAATTGTTACATCCGAAAACGACAGTTGGCCGAGAAAAACTGGCGAGATAAGTGACATAATCATTGTGGACAAATTTCCGTGGATGCCCGTGAATATGATTGCGTTCAAAAGTTAACTTCAAATATTGCCATTCCAGTCCCGTACAGCCGCATCGCCGAGGGTGGGCATTTGGACTGACGGTTTGTGTTTACCCTTAGTCTATTTACGTGTTATGTATCAGACTGTGTTGGTTGGATTGAACGGAACATGGGGAACGTAGTAGTTGCCTAGGTGACTGATGTGCGCAGAATGTGGGTGCGTAGACTGCATGTAGTTTGGATTCGGATGTCAGGTGACTATGGATTGATTGTGTCTGTTCGATTTGATCGATATGCATATTGTGTGGGTAATTGGATGGCGGGAGTGCACGGTAGAGTGCAGGCGATGAATGATTCAGATTGATGAGGTGTTAACTTGGTTTCTCGTGAATCCCTTCACATGGTGTATGTGAATGTAGCGAGCCGATTGTCGTGGACGGAGCGAGTGTGTTTCGTTGCACGCACGATGATGATTTGATGTTAATCGCAGTATTTTCGGTGCGTGATAGCCATGTCGGATGAGTGTGATATTTGTGCATGATTGTTGTGGATGTGTTGCGGAATGTGATTTGTCGAATTGCGAGCTAGTTGTGAGTAGATTTGGGAGGCGAATGGCGTGTTATTTTTTGCGGTGGTATCGCTGAGTTTGGTATGCGTTGGAACCAGACGGTTTAGTTTATGAAGTAGTCGGTTCAGTTGAACTGACTGTTTCGGACAATGAGTTGAGTGTGAGTTCGCACTGGTCACCGAGAGGACTGTGCGCATGTGTGAGTTGTTCATATTGCCCGATCAAGCTGTCTCATTGGTGGATTGTTATTTCCGATGCATTCGACCGGAATGTGACTTAGTCATGATGATGCATTTATCTGATCGCCATTGACTGTGTTTCCACACATATGCACATTGTGACAAATCTCTTTCTAGTCCCGGCGTGCCGCATCGCCGAAAGTGAGCATTTGGACCAAGTGTTCTTGCTTACCCTTAGTCGATATATCTTATGTTGTGTATTGGATCGAATGAACCACGTGACTGTATTAATCGAGATCTGAATATTTCATTGTGTGCCTGCGGAGTTGGACCGTGTGTTTTTGTTCACCGTTTACTGATGCGTTTGTTTCTTAATTGTAAGTTGATTATTTATTAGCGTTTGTTTTGTCTCCACAAGCTAACAGTGAGTATTTTTTACAGATCGGTCTGCCGAATTTTCTGGGGTGAGCATTTGGACGAAATTTTTGTGTCCATTGTTTACTGATACGTTTGTTTCTGAAATGTGAGATAGCTATGTAGGGTCTTTGAATTTCATTGTTGCCTGCATATTTGTGTTGTGTAGTCTGGGCGCTTTGATTTGTTCTTCGCTATTAGTTTTTGTTTCCGCTTTTAATTCTTATGTCTACAATGTGTCGCGATGTTTTCACGATGTACCTATCTCTCGATCATTGCTCCCTTAGTTTTCGTTCTTGAGCTCTGTTTTTCGTTGTTACTCTCTGCAGTTTTCAATGAAGTATTCTCTTCCTTCATATCATGTTCGGACTTAATTTTACCGGAATCGTACCGTAGCATCTTATGTGAATACTCGAACACATGAGTTTGTTTGTTCTCTTCTCGATTGGCCAGTTCACAGGGTCATCTGAGATTTTGTGCACGGTGTTTAAGTGGAATGTCTATGTACTTTGAACTCAGAATAGGAGGCTTTATAGTGGATTGTTATGCTGACACCACCTAAGAGTGTATATCTTTATCGATCCGGATGGAAAGCGATACACGCCTGCACTCTCGGAGGCCTTTGCCTGAGATAATCAGTGGGTGCAATCGCTCTCCGTAATACAAGTTGACCAACGGCCAGGTCAATTTCTATGCGACTGTGATATATGATGAGTGCCTACTGGAGCCCGACTTTCAGACACTCGTTTGCAGTTATTCCAACAGAATTTCGTGGGAAGAACTGGATTCCACAAGTGAAGACTATGCTTGTAGCTTCAGGCGAACCGCGTGATGAACATCAGGTGGGCCACAACGTGGCATGATTCGTGGTGCATTCAGTTCAGTGCCACGGTACGATCGTGAGCTGTAATAACAATTTAACCAGCCACTCGGAAAGTTATGGTTTTTGTGAATTGTTTTGAGTATAGTTTTCTGAAATTAAGTTCGTTATTGTTGTGAGTGTATGCTTTGTATCTTGCGTTTTGTGTTTGATCGCATTTGGCTAGTTGGATGTGCGCGAGTGTACAGTTTCATGCTTTGTTCTAGATTGAAAGACGACGGAGATCTGGGGTGAGTTCTTCGGGTACGGTTTACAGGCGATTTCAACGAGTAGCTTGTTTGGTGCATATGATTTGAGAGTATGCAGTGTGCCATATGGTGCTTGTGTTGTTCTCTGGTGTTGTTCAGCCCCGTGCGTTGAGCATCGTGAATGAGCATAGAGAATGGAAAGAGTGAGAGTTTGGTTTGGACTGGTGAGCCACGGTTTAATTCCTAGTGTTAGTAAATGTAGATAATTACGATTCGTGTATTGTGTATACATAGCTCGAGAATGAATATGAAGTCTAGGCTGCTCGTTGAGATGCTCAAACTAGGTAACGATGTATGTGATGGTCTAACTTTTGTGTTCACACGTTAACTGCTATCTTACATGACTGGTGATCACATTGACCAGATACGGCACCACACCATCATGTTAGATGATCGGTGTGCCTGCGGAGTTTGGTATTGCGAAGGAGTTTATGTGACGTTTACACTGAAATGAAGTGTGGAGTTGGATTTTCGGCCGGCGTTAGACAAGCAACTACCACAGTTGTTTGATTCCACACCGCACGTGCTCTGTGTTCCCGCTGCAAATCTCGTGGATAACGCAGAACTGGCGTTAAACTGCAAGATTGTCGAGGTTCCAGATGAGCCTCCTACTTTAACTGGAACGTGTCAAATATTGCGCAGACGTGCACGATTATTGTATTCCAGGTGATTCCATCAAGGTCCATTGTTGATATTTCTGCCGGATTTTCTTAACACGAATTTGTCACATACCATCCACTGTTGTTGTTGGTGGTGGTGATGTACGGTGTTTCCATTTGGTTGTGACAGTCACAGTTTGTCGCGTTATGTTTCATCAAGATGGGTTACATTCCGATTGTCGGTAGGCCTATGGAGGATGTGGACATCACATGGAAACCACCGATCGGAACCTGCTAGCCAAACAATCCACTTGACTGTGGAAGCTGCAGTCTTGTTCTCAGTGAACTGTTAGACCGTCTCAGAGGATTGCACTTTACATTTGAAGCTGATGCACAATCAACCCTTTTTTGTTATACAGACTGCAAACGACACCTGTGATGACGAGAATAAATCAGAATTCCAGCGCGAAATCTATTCGTCAGATGGACAGGTAATTCAGTTGTAAACGTGCAATGTTAGAATGAGCGACTAGATTTTTGGACTATGGTTTTCCAACTCTGATTTTGGTGCGACTGACCTGGTATTCGAGTCTACTGTTATTGTCTAGTACACATTACGATTAAATACGAGAACAAAATGTTATGGTAGGAGTCCAAAAGTGGCACAATAAACTGGTGACTGGGTCTTCGCAAATGTCACTGAGGAGTTTCGGAATTCGAGTGAGAGATGAATGTGAAATCTTTGGCCACAATTTCATGGATATGTGCATGCAAGACGCCACTGAACGGTAAGAGTACTGCGTCCACTACACGTGGTAAGTCGATTAGGTGGAAATGGTGTTGTTGTATACCACGCCCCCTCGTGTGTGGGTAGTATGACACGAAACGTACGCGCGAGAATTAAAGAGTAATCCTGAATGTCAGGGAGTCGAGGGACCGGAAATGACTATTGAAAACGTGTGTATGCACTGTGTGTGACGTGTATCCAGAGTGAATGAGGATGTACTAGTTCAAAATGATAAGAACAGTGGTCAGGTATTCAAAATATTGTTCGCGGTGGCCGCTCTGTATTTTCAGGTACCTTATAAGGGATGTCGTGCAATACACAACTTCCCCGGTTGAACGTTTATTGAGGTCATAACTGCGGTAACTTGCTTTCGATTCGGGTTGTCTCGCCTGCACAGGTGAATTCACATTAGATATTGGGACACACCGATTATCGTAGAAGTGAGTGGATTTTATTGCACGTACAAGATTGATGTGATTTCAATCGCAGAGTGTAGACTACCTCTGAGATAATATGCTCATGACTATGAGATTGGAGCATAGATCGTCGTGAGTGGTCTAACGCATTAAAAAGTGAGCGGGGGATAGAGAAAGCGCTAGGATCAGCTTAAGTGTAGGGGAAAATGTGCGTGCACAAAAACAGCATTCGCGATAAACCCAATGACGGTCAGCGAATTTTTGAGATATTTCGAGATGTAAGAAGCCAGAAGAAGCGTTGCAAAAGAGAACTTGCTAGGAAAGTGTCTAGGTATCATGAATTCATCTATCTGATCGTCCCTGACTGCGTTTCTGTGCACGTGCTGATTGCGACAACTCACGTTCTAGTCGGGGCCTGTCGAATTGCCCGGTGTGATCATCTGGACCAAGTGTTTGTGTTTATCCTAAGTCGAGTCGTCTTTTGTGATTCATCGGGCGCATGTTGTTCGTTACTTTTTTCGTTGGTTTTTTCATTTTTAAAATTGGACAGCCTTACTCTGTGCTCTTTTTTAGCTTTCGGTTCATGCAATAGGCGTCAACTTGTGAGGTGACAAATGATATGTGTTGGTTTGTTCAAGCTGCGAACTATTCTTCCAATGTACCTTCCTACCTAAAACACAGATGTGTATACAAGCATTCTGAGCCTCTGCCTCACATTGTTTGTTGGTAGACTCGAGACACTTCATGATCGTGGGTGTTTTCTTGAATTCTGCGGATTGTTACCGTCAATTTCAATTTCGAATTAGTCTATTCGGAACCGGTTCACGGAATGCTCATTCAGTAGTGCTTAGGTTTGCTGGATTGGCTTTTCCGTCCGTTCCGTGAATCCCATGTTCGCTATTTTGAACACCCTGTTTGCAAGTCGCACGTTTTATCGATTGACATAAGATGTTGCGATCAATTGGTTTCGTCTTTCTGTATCAACCACAACCTCGTGAGTGGTAATTGGCTGTCATTGCACGTCACAACTCCAATCAGAACTTGTACGGTATTGACCATCTAACACTTATTGATATGAACTAATTTTTCTATAGTAACATTCCCTTAATTTCTGCGATGCTACTGGATCAACCCACGTTTTCGACCATGTTAGAATAAACAAAACAGTTTGCTCTCATCTCAGAAAACTCGTTTGATGAATGCAATTTCCGAGTTGAACTTTTTGCGTGTACATATTAGTAACTTTCACGCGTTATTTCTTTCCCTTTCAAAGTGAACACTAAACTTTCCACCGTGAAATACAGGATTTTGAATTACAAATGTTTTGTACATACTGTCTTGATATTCCACAACAATCCTATGAGTGGGAAGCCATTCCAATATCACCTGTGTCGTTTTTAGTGGTGAGGTGAAATCTCGTCCTACTAGGTAGCGCTTTTCTCAGCGTGCATTCAGACGATTGACACTGATTACATTTTCGGAATAAATTGGAGCTGGATTTCCGTGATTCTCCTGTAACAGTGCGTTCTTCATTGTGTTATTTGGACATTACGTTCGCATGGCAACTGTAGATGGACGTTTATAGATCGCATTGGACTGTCAGCCACCAATGAAGCAAATTTTCATTGTGTATCATACTTTCAGTGAGGTGAATAAAAACGAGTATAGTGAGTGAACGTCGATGAGTGCGGTCCGAGGGACAGCGACGTAAGCTCACTTGTGAACGTTTAATACACAGGTAGTACGTAGCTATCAATGTTTCCTTGATAAGCCCAAGGAAAATTGCTTAGTGACAAAGTGTTTACGAAGGTTGAGTTCCAGTCAACTACCTGCTTAAAATCCAATCCAATCTGAGTGCTCATGATCGGCCGTTGCTGTTGCATGTGGCTTCGGGATGCTACATTTAGCTAACTGAGGTGGAGGAACGTTCATATCTTCAGAAGCTCGAACTGGATTAATGTTTGGTTGGAGTTGTACAAACCCATCAAAGGATCCTGCCGCCTGATCTGTTTTTCCTCTCAACAACTAGGTTTTTTTACGCGTCGGATTTTGTAAGATGGATAACACGTGGCGACGACGTCTTCCACCCTGATGTTTCAGAAAGGATGCGCCTTAGACCACATCACAAATGTGCGTAGTGGTTTTGTAACAGGAATATGAGTGCACAAATACTGAATCTACAACAATGAAAATAACGATGTGTCGATCAGACAGATAGCTTGAGTATGTAAACACGAGTCAGGAATTTTACAAGCAATTAACAAAATCCTGCTGGTCGCTATGCTAATTTGCTTTTGATCCCACAGCTTTGATATTAATAGTGCGCACAGTTGCACTCGATTTGGTGTCCATTATTGAAAGCTGAGTACGTCTGCAGGCGTGACAGAAGAGACGGGAGAGGATACCGGAAATGTTCAGCAAAAGTAATGCTTCACAATTAACGCAATGTGTTCAATGCACTCAGGCACCCAAGAAGCATGTGACTGGCAAACGAATAGATGCTTCTGCAACTCAACAAAACGCTAGTCCGAAGTATCATGCGCAAACTTCCCCAACAGCCCCTAATACACTGTCGAGCGCATGAGTGCAAATGCATCCGTAACACAACATCCAGTCATCGTCTGTCGGATGTGTGCTAGTCATGTATAAGTTCGTAACCTCTAAGACTCTGTTTCAGACCCAAGTTGCGGTATGTTATTGGCTTGGTATGTTATTGACTCCAGATTAGAGGGTTGTGTGTTCGGGTCACGTCGGGCTCACCAATTATTGGTGTGAGAGTTACTTATGACCAAAAGATAATGACATCAATAAAAACGTATATATAACACGCAATTAGAGGTGTGACATAAACGAATACTGAGCTGGATAACCAGGTTTTTCAACATCGAAATCCGGCTAGCTCTGTACACATGACTGTTGCAGATCGCTGCTTGAATACGCGGAGGCTCGTGGGGGAGTTTCAGAGAGATGGATTGATGTCATTGTAATCCTTGACTCGTGATTCCTTCGCTGTGTGAGCTTGTACTAGCCTCGGAGCCAAAATCCTCTCGGTGCAATCGTGTACCGCTCAGTTCGTGTCTTCCAATACGGGCGCGACGCTGCTGTGTCCTGTGTCTCCAACCTCTAATTCTTTTAACATGTCAGAGGACCTGGCGGCTTTTGGTTTGATCGTGACCATCACCAATGACAGTTCTAAACCATGAGTGAGATAATTTGTGCGTGTGTGTGTGTGGAGGGGTGAGAGACAGGATTGTGCAGGCACCCGCGGTGTCGGAATGATTCGGATAGTCCACCGTGTCGGATGCACCATGAATGAACACGTCTGTTTCTCGAGGTCACTTTGAGATTCGGATCGTAGGGTAAAAAGATCACTAGACATCGAAGTGTCGATGCGGTTATTAGAGCGGATAAACAGAATTTGTCGGTTTTAAATGTCTTGTCCAAAGCGACACCTACAATGTGCATAGACCCGGTTGCGCGATTGCTGTTGTGTTCGGCTTATTTACCTGATGCAGGGCACAAGAAAATTCACCTGTTTTAACATTTCTTATTGGCCAATGGCGGTGTTTTCAGTGGAGGTGTCGGACATTTACGAATGTCAGAATTCCCTTCGACTAACCCTGTTTCGCTTCGTCCCCTGACTGTGTGTGACTGCGCAGTGTTATTCTCAAACTCAGCATCCAGAATGTCAAATTCTGCAGTTTGCCTCCATCCCCGCAGGTTTTCACCCACAGGTTCACCCACCCGTTGTTATCGGCCAGTCGCTCCATCTTCCAGCGCCGTGTGAATACGGCCTTCTTACGGGACGCCGTGACAGTCATCAGCTAGTCGGTCTGTCCCAAAGCCGGGTATTTAGTCATCATGTTTATATTAATATTACCACGACACTGGCGTCTTTATTCTGCTGTGAATTTCGGGGTCGTTGGTCATACGTGCGTCGCTCAAAGTTCGTCGCGATAACGTCCAGTGGGTGTTGAGTAAGAAGACCCGTGAGACAGCGTAGAACATACTCATCATAGCTAGCGTATTGATACGTCCATCCATTTAAGGCGAAGAACGAAAATAAGTTTTGAAACTGACAAAATTCGCAAGGTAACTGGGTTTTGCTTGCTGGATTCTCAAAACATTCTGATGGACAGCCAGGTTTCTTCAGTGTAGATTTCAAGAAAGACACGTCTCAAGTCTTGGCGTCTAGCGAACGGATTCGTCTAGCACAGTACACCAGGCAATCCATATCAAACATTACTAGTTTTGTGTTAGATGGTTCTGTTATTGTGCGTCACTAACGACTTCGAATACACATACAGATTAATTTGCTGGAACAGAGTCGAGAATTTGGAACTGGGCCGTACCGCATACACTCACACAGGAGGCAACTCGCAAGTTGTCTAATGTCCGGCCTCTGTCTCCTGGCATTCGCGATAGTGTTGACAGTGCAGTACGGCTGCTTCAGCAAAGAGGTAGAGCCTAACCCGTGTGACGCCCAGATTGAACGATATCCGTAATATCGCTGACAGAAAGCGTTGGTGCAATGGAATTTACAAGTAATCCCGCATTATCGTCAGATCGTTACTGTATACCGGGAACTGAAGATCCACAAGAATGCTTATCAGGATGGAACCTTTTGTGATATGAGACTTCAGCCATACCTATCAGGAGGTTGAAAATGACGTGAAATCGCGTTCTTTGGTCACGGTTTGTACACAGGTAGTGCAATTTGAGTGCGATAGTTTTTGATTCAAAATGACTGTTGCTTCAGCCGCTTGTTGTTAGGGCGGAGTTGACTCTCTTGTGTACGGTACACCTACTACTTATATGGACACCGATAATTGGAGGTAGTTGTGACAAGCGCTTGCTGGGATTGGGCCTGAGTTTGAACCTGCCACCAGAAGCAGATCGTGTAGTAAAGATAGAAGAATGTGAACCAACATTTAAGCCATCAGAAAATGGCGTATGATCACTTAGATAGCGAACTGGTCAACTTTAGAAGGAAAAACCCGTGACGGGGCTAGACACGCGTGTGTTCAATTTATTGTTTGTCCTTACATTTCAGTTATTCGAAGATCCTGTTCTAATTACGACATCCAGATGTTGTACTGCTGTGAAATGCGGAGTGAACCAAGTCAACATTGTACGGTGTTAAAACGGTGCTATTGGGATTATCAACAGCAATATTGGTATCGATATCAATAGTACACCAGAATAACGTTTCCGTTAGAATTGTCGAAGACACTGGAATAACAGACTAAAGCTGATAGCTTCCATTCTACGAACTAATGAGGCTAGTATTGTATTGTCATTAGATGAAAAACGATATTACGTGTAAAACGCACACGAGAAAGACTGATGGACTCGAGTGAAACGAGCTCCAGANGCTTCCATTCTACGAACTAATGAGGCTAGTATTGTATTGTCATTAGATGAAAAACGATATTACGTGTAAAACGCACACGAGAAAGACTGATGGACTCGAGTGAAACGAGCTCCAGATGGCACCAACTGCCACGATCTTGATCTCATCTGGAGAAAATTGTCGTGTCTCACGTTCACATTCACTATGGCTAACCTGAAGAATTGAAAGTCACAGACAAGCCGAGCGTTTATACGAAGTTCGTGAGTACGCAAATGTGTGTGCCTTCGATTTTAGTGACTTTCATTTCAGTGATGGGTACCATAATAGAATTAGTAGACTGATCCCCTCCGTTCCCTAACCCTTGGCATTTCCGGGAATCAGCACACCTTGAGTTTGCTCGTTTGGAATCAGCTTCCCCATAATTTTTCTGTTTCCTCTAGCCAGCCCCCGTTTTTCATTGTCCGGTTCCCAGAGCTCTTTCTGTCAGAATCAAGTGCCAGTTTGTGTGACCAGCTTGCCTGATCACAACCAATTCGTATTTTGTGATCCAGAGTTCTGAGTTCGCCTCACCTAATTCATGGTCGCATGCGTTCACACACGCGGGCTTAATTGTCTCCTTGTATTTTTTTTCAAAATGCCTTTCTTAAAGAAAACAGTGCACTTTTAACGAGGTATATCAAGTGAATTTGCTGATATGAAGGCACTTTCGTGCAACCTTGGGGGAATTCATCTTTCTCCAACATGTTATGGTTTTCAAAATATTTGCTGGGAAATTTCTTTGCGATTGTGTTCATACCATTTCTACTTACTGACGTTGTTTCACTTCAACGTCTTCAACTTGCCAACAGAGAAATCTGTTGTTCAACCAGACGGCGTTATACAACATTCCTATCACTAATGGGCTAGCTGATCTGTTGGTTGACTGTGATTCACCTGAAGAAGTATGAACGACGGACACTTCTGTTAGACACATGTACCATTTACGAACACGCTTCAAACTTTGTGGATGAACATTCACCCTGAGTATATTCCCCATTCAAGTACATAAAGCTCATGATGCGTGAAAGTGACGTACATATTGAGTCAGGTGACTTTTGCTGGAGGTTGAAGAGAAACTGACTAATGTATTCCCGACCAATCAGTATTTTTCACCATAGACCAGTTGAAACTTGTGCAACCAACCTACAATCTTTTAATACATTCTGAACAGTTTCTCGGTGAGAATGTTCATACAAATCATGACACATTGAAAACAGTGTTTCCTAGTTCACCGACTCATCTTGAACGCTTGCTTTTTTGGTGATTAAAATCTTTTGCTTTGAAACTTTTGAATTAACTATAGCCACTTAGTTTGTGGGGTTACATTGATTGGATATTATGCTGAATTCCAAACTAAACTTTACCAACCAACTAGAATAGTAGAAGTTCTTATTAGGAGGTTTCGGTTAGAGCCGATTGAAGGAAGACAAGTCTGGCAAGTTGACAGGCCTGTATGGTCATGCCAGTGTACAGCTTTTGCTAATAACAGACCGAAGTTTGTGGGACCTGATTTGATAAACGGCTAATCGTTTTCTCTCGAACAGAGATGATGATCACTTGATGATCATTTGAGACGTGGACTGAAGTATCTCGATAACATCTGAAGAAGTTGAATGAGACAGTGGGTGTGTGAAGAGTTGACATTAGAGCATAGAAGAATGCCATGTGCATTTTCGTTAGTGTCTGTTGCAGTCTTTACGTTCAGCATTGTGGAAAGTGTTTTCTTTGCTTCAGTTGATCACATCTCTAATTGACCCGAAGAGGGTTCACAGCAGTGACAATTAGCATGAATACTGACTGACTGCAAATGGCCTTGACTATCCAGCCGCCTTGCATTTCATTAGCTACAACTGTGGGTCGCTTGGCTGTCTGTATATTTCAGTAAATGCTGTGTGAACGCGCGGTTCCGTGGCTCTGCTCAGGCTATGACCATTTTGCGTCTACCACTGCGGTATTGGGTTATCGATTGCTAAGTCTGATCAAATCCGTGTAAGAGAGATCACGTCGTCTCATGACATTAGCTGCCTAAATTTCGTTATTAAATCGCCTAACCGGATGAGTACCAGGATTGCGGAACTGGCATTTACGCAATCGTGTGGTTCAGAGAGAGTGGAGGGAGAAATTTTGACTAGACGAATGGTGAACATCTAACATGGGTCACATAATATGAATATAGTGAATGTGAACACATCAAGATTACTTTATTCACACTTGGTTAGTGAAACTGTAGCAGGTCTGAATGTGGCCAATGCGCCAAACATACAGTGCATTCATCTGCGTCATACGCGCTGAGTGTGTAGAAGAAGTCAAGTGGTGATATCAAGAACGGTGTATTCACTACACGACGGATTGAATCTCAATAATGTCTTAATGCG
>QNGE01003201.1:20998-52399 GCA_008508345.1 Paragonimus westermani
GTTTCCTTTCCTTATTAGCCAATCAAGTGGCTAACCAGCATTGGCCGGCTGGACAGAAAGGCCCCACTGGCACACCTCCCGGTCTTATTCCTTCGGGTTTACACTGGATATGTGGTGTGTTGGTGGAACTGCAATTGGTGCAGCGCAAGCCAGTTGCAGTAATATATAAGCGCAGGCGTCCTTTGGCTAATCCGAATCGGATGCCGCCAGCCGTGTGTTTGTGTTTGTGTGTGTGTGTGTGCATTCATTTCCACCTTCATCCGGTAATACACTGGCCTTTGAGCAAAATGCAAAAGATTCTCTACCCAATCTGATATATTTCTTCTAGACCAAGTTTAATTAACTGAGATACTTCGGAAACAGAACTCTCCAGTTAACTTTCATTCCATGTCCCACTTGTCATTAGAAATGAGTTACCACCAAATTCGAACTCCATAAAATGTCTAATCTGGTTTCAGTGGGGCTTATGTTGCAAGCACACACGATACTCAATATGCCTAACCTTAAACTGATGAAACGTCTCCTTGCAGACAGTGGTATGATCTGAACATTGAACGAAATGATTTTGTTGTTAATGAAGAGCATAAAAAAATGAGGAGAACTTGTTTCCTTCTAGCATGCGCTTCGCTATGCCCAACGTTCATCGAAGTTCTCATTAAGGACAGATTGAACAATAATTATTTCAACATAAGCATATTTTATTAACGTACATGACAATATAATGAGTTAACGCCCTTCATGGCGCTGACGAAGGGTATAGGTTATAACAGAGCTTTCGTACTACTAATTATCGTTTATCAGAGTGGAGCATTCGTTAGTAATTGTAGATCACCTTAAGAATGAATAGATTATTGCAACTGCCGTCCGTGGGAGCGAATGAGCATGAACTGCCCCCGCGTTGTTCAATCCAAGAGTGAGTGTTGTAGGTGAGTATATATTCAGAAGTTTATGAGTATAATTGGAGCAGAAACGTTCTGCTCAGACCTCGTGGATTTCATGGCTCACCACTCGTACCACGGTGGATCAAACGGCCACTATTTCAGGTGCATCACAGTCGTGACTTAATTGCATCAAAGCGTTGTCTTCGTTTTATTTATGTGTCACGATTTCCCGTGCCAGGATGAACAATTCATTCTACCCTTCCTACCCGTGCGTGGTTTGTCCTGATCATTCAATACACATCTCAGTTCTCTTGACAACTTTCCACGGCTATTGATGACCTTTCGAATCCAGCCACTATTTACTATGCACACATCTATATGACGTATTCTCTTTTGCACATCGACGTGCGATCCCGCGACGTCACCATGCCTATGTGTGCTAGCCTATCAAAACTCACTCTCCGTCAACTGTGTTCTTTGTTAATAACTAGTCCATACTCGAATATCAAGTCACACGTGCACCAGCCAGATACAGTGACTCGCCAGCTTCGCAGTAGCTCATTAGACCTCAACCAGGTACGTGTTGATACATGTATCCCCGAACCTGCAAAACGCATTTGGTACCCCCTTTGTTGTTATATGCACTTTAAACGTGAGCAGTTGAGGTTTGTAAGTCAATTCTCTGATTGCGTTTTAGTGCCACTGTAGTGAACGATCCAACTTGTTTTCTCATCTAACATCCGGTTTGCCTATGCGCCATTCAGCGTTTTAACGGTAACCTTGTTGGATCGATTGCACCTAAGTGTTTTGCCTTTTAAAATGTTGTTGAGCTCATTTGAAATTGATGACTGTTTTGCTGATTTCGTCCAAACAACACTGTTCCAAATGAACGTTATGTCTTTCGCCTGATGATGAATAGCCAGAAACGAGGTTGTTCGCCACCATGTATTGTTGATGACTATTACCGGGTATTTTAGCAATTCGGTTGCGTTAAATATGACACAGCCATTACAACGGTTGCCTCATAAGGCCATGCGTAGGAGCTCGAGGTACGGTTGTAGGCAATATATGCACCATGAATACGCTGGAGCATGGTCGGAACACGAAGAGGTTTTGCTGGAGAATGCATCGGAATGCGAGTGCTACAACCAATCTGGAGTATTCAATTCATATATACATAATATTCGGCTACTCATGAATTTGGAAGTAGGCCGTTTTAATCTGGTATCGATTGCGCTATACCTAATTGGGACTGACGGATATGGTGTATTTACAACACTTTCAAAACTTCGCTGATCATACGTTTGTCCCCTAATCAGTTGGACGCATGAATGGTAATTCGTGTATTTCTGGCTACTACAAATAAGTACACTGACGGGTTCGCATGAAATGACGTTGACAATACGACACAATACATAGACTGGGAAACGAGCGATTTAAGAGGTAGCTAGATATGGGGCAGAAGGGTATCAATGGTGCCACAAATTTTAACAGAAATATCTCAACTCTGTACTGTCAATCAAGCAGTATATCGTTGAAAGTGGAGGTGAGTTAGGCCGGTTATCCTTGATGCAAGCCACTAAGACACAATACCTTTCGCCTCAGTAAGTCTACTAGTAAACACGCTATCCGGTTCAACGCACATCTATAAGTTCCTTCAGTTATCTTATCAGGTTAAACAAGTTTACAGGTTACGTACGCAAAAGCCAGAGCTGACATCTCTGAGGTCATTGTGGTCACCACACTCAAATCAACTTCCCTTAAATTAATGAGGAATAGTTGGTTTGTGGAAATGTTCTCATGACCACCTGTGAGCAATCACAATCCTTACTCAAACAGTTGGTGTGCATTCTTTGAAATGTATCATGCATGCACGTTTATGTGACTCAACGTTTGAAAGCTTACTTCAGTTTTGTGTGGCTTCGTCAGATTTCCTGATGCGACGCTATCAATCAATCAATCACCCAAATGATCGAAAGCATAATTCCGCAATACCTTCGCAATCAGAGAGTGAGGAGTAGAAGTATGGGGCTATGCTAAACTTCCGAGGAGAATGTCCAGTTCCTTTCTCAGGGTTCACTTATGTAGAATTCAATTCAATTTCACTCTCTCGGAATCTTGGCGGATTAGTACAAAGTTCATTTGTGATCATAACAAGAACAGCTAGTGAGCCGTGAAGCATTATTTGCCGGTGTTTCATGCTTGTTGTATATATATATATATATATATATATATATATATATATGCCGAACGTGTCTGTTTTCTGTTGGAATGGTCACGTTATTCTGACTAGTGAGATATTCATCAATTCCCATCGACGTATTCAGGTTTCTCCATCAGTGATTTGCCAGCCTCCGATCGGTCATTTGATTACAACCGTATTCTCTCGCTATTGGAAGTCCCAATGTTACCGAACTGTATTTCCACCTCGCCTCGACCATATATGTTTAGTGCGCAAGATGACAGACTGAGCCATTCGGTTTGTCACTAAATGGTACAATAGTATCCGGAAGAGAACAAATATGATTGTAAGCATGAGGTTGAACCGCATTCATATCTCTCGCAATTGATTGCAGTTGTCACATACCCACAGACAATTCCAGTCAAACCCGTTTCGAACAGAAACAATAGACCCTAGTTTCGCTCTCAGCAAGTTAAACAGTTATGTCCGTCCAAATTCTCTTACAGAATACGGTTTAAAGATAAGAAATAACCCGAAACGGTTGATTATCATTGACAGTTTTCCTCTAAGCGAACGGACAACTGAGTTCTCTTCATAAATGTATGGTTTCTTTAAGAAGATTCCAGTGGGAAAATATCTGCCTGTTTGCCCAGCGTCAGCCTCGGAATACAGCGCTTTTCTCACAGATGTCATCATTATGGAACACCGAAATCGGGCGCTTTGACAATGTAGATCCTATGAGGTGTGCGCTATTTTTGCCGACAGTGAAGCTATATTTCCTTATTTCCGATATGACAGATCAGAACGTGAAAAGCTAGGTGGCAGTGAATTGTTTCTTTCTACGTTCCATGCTTATTATGTTTATCGTGTGTCAGTTTCTTGTTGCCTGATTCGGGTGCATCACCAGACTACCAGGAAACGATGACGGAGGTTCGACCCTTCTTCTTGAAGCAAACAGTGCCTACTTGGTTTTTGGCTTAAATGCCCTTAACCGCTGAATCTTTCGCATTCACTCCTTCGATTTGACCAACCGCGAACAGATCCACTGAAATGATGCATTTGACGGCGTTTATCACAGTTCAGGGTGCGACAACGACCCAGGATGCGAGTCAAGGATTTTGTTCAATTACCGCATGAAAACTACCGTTAGGAGTGCAACTACACAGCTCCTATGTGATCTGGTACGGTGAATCGAATGGTCTTAACTGAGACGCTCATCAAATAGGAATTATTCGATCGTCCATACGGTGGCAAGTGATGACTATGCAACTTAGAAACCCCAGTAAATCCTTCTGATTAGATGACATAAGGAATGGCCGATGATCGACATTGCACTCGATGGGCATCAAATGGGTCCGGTAGGCCAACCGAAGACCGCCTCGAAAGACATACGCGAACGAAGTGTGTGTCAACGAGAGATCGTCTACTCCAATCGAAATGCTGATGCATAATTTCAATCTGCCAGTGGAGTCTACATCCAGCTGAGCTCCGCGTGCACAACCGGACACGAGAAAAGTGAAGCCCAGAAGATGGCCCGACAGAACAGCTATGCCATTTAAATCATTCCATACCAATCCAAAGGTTTTGTCTCATGAATGACATTGGTTTTCAAAAGGGATGTGTTAGGTTCAACTACCCTTTCGAAAATCTCAGAAATGATCACGTTATTCTGACTAGTGAGATATTCATCAATTCCCATCGACGTATTCAGGTTTCTCCATCAGTGATTTGCCAGCTTCCGATCGGTCATTTGATTACAACCGTATTCTCTCGCTATTGGAAGCCCCAGTGTTACTGAACTTCACGTCCACATCGCCTCAACCATATATATGAACAACTGTGTTCACCTCTCCTCTACGGTTGTGATTGAATCTGAAGGTTTTGAACTAGGTGGATAAGATGACAAAGTGAACCATTCGTTTTGTCCTTACTGGGTACAACAATACGACTGTAATTACGAGTTTGCACTGTGTCCACATCTCTCGCAAATGATCGCAGCTGTCGCATTCCCACAGACATTCAAATCAACCTCTTTCGAAGAGAAACACTAGACTCGATTTTCGCTCTCATCAAAGCCCGTCAGTAGTGCATGTCCTTGCCACGGTCGGAATCAAAACCCTGACCCCGTGTTCATGAGGCAATTGCGTCAACCACTGACCTCACATTAGGCACCACTGAAACATTATATGTGAACGCTCAGCTTCGTTTGCTTGTAAGTACTGCTAAGATTGCCCGAACTCCTCGAAAGGAGACACAATGAGTGTCCTGTTAATTCCACTCAATGAGACCTCGACTAAAACCTCTATCCAACAAGTTAACGATTTTTGTGATTTACACCTAAAAACCGTCCAACACAATTCTTCACCGACCAGCACAGAGAAAGGAATGCACAAGCAAATGTGTTTCTCTTGCTTATTACAACCCATGAACCTGTGAACCTATGCACGGAATCTGATGAGACATGTTGCGGATTACTGTCTCCTCAAGATAACGGTTGAGTTCATGTATGGTGGAGCGCTGTGCGGTAGATGTTTTGGTGCGCGACGCATTTGGTCGTTGGCCGCAGATACGTGTTAACTAGACGCCATATCTGGGACCGAATGAAGACCGAATATTTATTGCACAGAATGCCCAAATGTTTTCTATAAAGTTGTGACTGGTAGCGATAGGCGTACATCAGTGCACTCGAGTGATGTGATCTGGTTCCAGCATGATAGTCTCGTTCAGACCGAGTTATGAGTGACTAGTGCCCGGCAAACTGAACTTAGAAGAGTGTGATCCATCATAGCTCAACATGAACAGAGTCAGTTACGCACACACGCACGCAAGTCGAATTAATCAGCCTAGAGCCCACAAGTCAGACGAGCCTTCGGTGAGATAAGAGTAGGGAGTCTAAATCACCACAATTACGGCCTGTACAATCCTAGAAAAATCGCTTTGTGAACAAACACGATCATTGTAAGGGGTGCGTTGCGCCCCTTACCCTGATCCGCCTCGATCAGAACTCACTTATATCAACACATCATGCCAGCTCGTAATCACCTAATCAAAACCCGTATGGTGTGAATGTTTCGAGTCAAACCAATCTAAACGGCCCACACATTCTGAGCATATTGCTTTTCAGAACGAAGCAAGTCTCCAGAGAACAAAAACAACCTAAACTGGGCAACACATTTGAACGAACTGCCCACACTGATCTCGACGACCCAACAGGTTGCTTTCACCACAGATAAAATGGTCAAATGAAGCATGTAGACAGGAGGTCAAACGATACAGCTCAGTAACGAGGCCACAAAATGGACAGATGACAAGCTACGCTTGTTGTTTTGGTAACATGGCTTTAAACGTCACGTCAAAGTCAATGGATGGTGCGATAAACCTACAAAGAACAGCATTACCTGCTTCAGGTTTTGGCGATTTGTGAATCTCTTTCACTCATTAGTGCCACTTTCCATTATCTATCAACTGGCAAAACAATGATTATGGTGTAACAACGCGTTAGGGAAATATCGCATTTTGTAAGTAACAGTTTTCATGAATTTGCAACAAGGAGCCTTTGACCTAGATATACAAAGGTGGGATTAGTAATGCGTTCCACAGCTCATCACACTAAAGAAAAAAGTATTAAATGCGCAATTCGAGCACCACCAGAAAAGCACTCCGGAATAATCAATTCTTTGCCTTCGCAGTCAACTGTCAGTTTACTCGACAAGTTCAAGATGCGAACTGTGAGTATATCAGTAAGCAGTAAATTCCAAATTTGTAGGTTTCACTTGACCAGCGAGCATGGACCGCTGTTACGATGAATCCTAAAGACCATGTTGCTTGTCAGCGAGTACGTTTTGAAACGACACAATTTTACACCAAGGATTGTGACGTAACATCGTGGTAAAAAACGGTCGAAAATGGCAAACTATCTTTTAATTCCAAATCACAAATGAATGAAATAGAGTGGTACATATTCTCCTGGTAGATATGATAGCATCCAACCCAATGGTTTCCACTTTTTATCCAATGAACCTATACACACTCATGAGAAGTACTGTCCAACATGATTTGCAGCACTCTGTGGACGGTGCCAACCAATAAGAACGAGTGACAGGACGCAAGCTAATCAAAGTCAAGGAAGTTATTTTTGTCTCATATATATTGATTCACATTAAGAAGAACGAGTGACAGGACGAAAGCCAATCAAAGTCAAGGAAGTTATTTTTGTCCTATATATATATTGATTCGNTTAGTAATGCGTTCCACAGCTCATCACACTAAAGAAAAAAGTATTAAATGCGCAATTCGAGCACCACCAGAAAAGCACTCCGGAATAATCAATTCTTTGCCTTCGCAGTCAACTGTCAGTTTACTCGACAAGTTCAAGATGCGAACTGTGAGTATATCAGTAAGCAGTAAATTCCAAATTTGTAGGTTTCACTTGACCAGCGAGCATGGACCGCTGTTACGATGAATCCTAAAGACCATGTTGCTTGTCAGCGAGTACGTTTTGAAACGACACAATTTTACACCAAGGATTGTGACGTAACATCGTGGTAAAAAACGGTCGAAAATGGCAAACTATCTTTTAATTCCAAATCACAAATGAATGAAATAGAGTGGTACATATTCTCCTGGTAGATATGATAGCATCCAACCCAATGGTTTCCATCAATCGATAACCCAATACCGCAGTGGTAGACGCAAAATGGTCATAGCCTGAGCAGAGCCACGGAACCGCGCGTTCACACAGCATTTACTGAAATATACAGACAGCCAAGCGACCCACAGTTGTAGCTAATGAAATGCAAGGCGGCTGGATAGTCAAGGCCATTTGCAGTCAGTCAGTATTCATGCTAATTGTCACTGCTGTGAACCCTCTTCGGGTCAATTAGAGATGTGATCAACTGAAGCAAAGAAAACACTTTCCACAATGCTGAACGTAAAGACTGCAACAGACACTAACGAAAATGCACATGGCATTCTTCTATGCTCTAATGTCAACTCTTCACACACCCACTGTCTCATTCAACTTCTTCAGATGTTATCGAGATACTTCAGTCCACGTCTCAAATGATCATCAAGTGATCATCATCTCTGTTCGAGAGAAAACGATTAGCCGTTTATCAAATCAGGTCCCACAAACTTCGGTCTGTTATTAGCAAAAGCTGTACACTGGCATGACCATACAGGCCTGTCAACTTGCCAGACTTGTCTTCCTTCAATCGGCTCTAACCGAAACCTCCTAATAAGAACTTCTACTATTCTAGTTGGTTGGTAAAGTTTAGTTTGGAATTCAGCATAATATCCAATCAATGTAACCCCACAAACTAAGTGGCTATAGTTAATTCAAAAGTTTCAAAGCAAAAGATTTTAATCACCAAAAAAGCAAGCGTTCAAGATGAGTCGGTGAACTAGGAAACACTGTTTTCAATGTGTCATGATTTGTATGAACATTCTCACCGAGAAACTGTTCAGAATGTATTAAAAGATTGTAGGTTGGTTGCACAAGTTTCAACTGGTCTATGGTGAAAAATACTGATTGGTCGGGAATACATTAGTCAGTTTCTCTTCAACCTCCAGCAAAAGTCACCTGACTCAATATGTACGTCACTTTCACGCATCATGAGCTTTATGTACTTGAATGGGGAATATACTCAGGGTGAATGTTCATCCACAAAGTTTGAAGCGTGTTCGTAAATGGTACATGTGTCTAACAGAAGTGTCCGTCGTTCATACTTCTTCAGGTGAATCACAGTCAACCAACAGATCAGCTAGCCCATTAGTGATAGGAATGTTGTATAACGCCGTCTGGTTGAACAACAGATTTCTCTGTTGGCAAGTTGAAGACGTTGAAGTGAAACAACGTCAGTAAGTAGAAATGGTATGAACACAATCGCAAAGAAATTTCCCAGCAAATATTTTGAAAACCATAACATGTTGGAGAAAGATGAATTCCCCCAAGGTTGCACGAAAGTGCCTTCATATCAGCAAATTCACTTGATATACCTCGTTAAAAGTGCACTGTTTTCTTTAAGAAAGGCATTTTGAAAAAAAATACAAGGAGACAATTAAGCCCGCGTGTGTGAACGCATGCGACCATGAATTAGGTGAGGCGAACTCAGAACTCTGGATCACAAAATACGAATTGGTTGTGATCAGGCAAGCTGGTCACACAAACTGGCACTTGATTCTGACAGAAAGAGCTCTGGGAACCGGACAATGAAAAACGGGGGCTGGCTAGAGGAAACAGAAAAATTATGGGGAAGCTGATTCCAAACGAGCAAACTCAAGGTGTGCTGATTCCCGGAAATGCCAAGGGTTAGGGAACGGAGGGGATCAGTCTACTAATTCTATTATGGTACCCATCACTGAAATGAAAGTCACTAAAATCGAAGGCACACACATTTGCGTACTCACGAACTTCGTATAAACGCTCGGCTTGTCTGTGACTTTCAATTCTTCAGGTTAGCCATAGTGAATGTGAACGTGAGACACGACAATTTTCTCCAGATGAGATCAAGATCGTGGCAGTTGGTGCCATCTGGAGCTCGTTTCACTCGAGTCCATCAGTCTTTCTCGTGTGCGTTTTACACGTAATATCGTTTTTCATCTAATGACAATACAATACTAGCCTCATTAGTTCGTAGAATGGAAGCTATCAGCTTTAGTCTGTTATTCCAGTGTCTTCGACAATTCTAACGGAAACGTTATTCTGGTGTACTATTGATATCGATACCAATATTGCTGTTGATAATCCCAATAGCACCGTTTTAACACCGTACAATGTTGACTTGGTTCACTCCGCATTTCACAGCAGTACAACATCTGGATGTCGTAATTAGAACAGGATCTTCGAATAACTGAAATGTAAGGACAAACAATAAATTGAACACACGCGTGTCTAGCCCCGTCACGGGTTTTTCCTTCTAAAGTTGACCAGTTCGCTATCTAAGTGATCATACGCCATTTTCTGATGGCTTAAATGTTGGTTCACATTCTTCTATCTTTACTACACGATCTGCTTCTGGTGGCAGGTTCAAACTCAGGCCCAATCCCAGCAAGCGCTTGTCACAACTACCTCCAATTATCGGTGTCCATATAAGTAGTAGGTGTACCGTACACAAGAGAGTCAACTCCGCCCTAACAACAAGCGGCTGAAGCAACAGTCATTTTGAATCAAAAACTATCGCACTCAAATTGCACTACCTGTGTACAAACCGTGACCAAAGAACGCGATTTCACGTCATTTTCAACCTCCTGATAGGTATGGCTGAAGTCTCATATCACAAAAGGTTCCATCCTGATAAGCATTCTTGTGGATCTTCAGTTCCCGGTATACAGTAACGATCTGACGATAATGCGGGATTACTTGTAAATTCCATTGCACCAACGCTTTCTGTCAGCGATATTACGGATATCGTTCAATCTGGGCGTCACACGGGTTAGGCTCTACCTCTTTGCTGAAGCAGCCGTACTGCACTGTCAACACTATCGCGAATGCCAGGAGACAGAGGCCGGACATTAGACAACTTGCGAGTTGCCTCCTGTGTGAGTGTATGCGGTACGGCCCAGTTCCAAATTCTCGACTCTGTTCCAGCAAATTAATCTGTATGTGTATTCGAAGTCGTTAGTGACGCACAATAACAGAACCATCTAACACAAAACTAGTAATGTTTGATATGGATTGCCTGGTGTACTGTGCTAGACGAATCCGTTCGCTAGACGCCAAGACTTGAGACGTGTCTTTCTTGAAATCTACACTGAAGAAACCTGGCTGTCCATCAGAATGTTTTGAGAATCCAGCAAGCAAAACCCAGTTACCTTGCGAATTTTGTCAGTTTCAAAACTTATTTTCGTTCTTCGCCTTAAATGGATGGACGTATCAATACGCTAGCTATGATGAGTATGTTCTACGCTGTCTCACGGGTCTTCTTACTCAACACCCACTGGACGTTATCGCGACGAACTTTGAGCGACGCACGTATGACCAACGACCCCGAAATTCACAGCAGAATAAAGACGCCAGTGTCGTGGTAATATTAATATAAACATGATGACTAAATACCCGGCTTTGGGACAGACCGACTAGCTGATGACTGTCACGGCGTCCCGTAAGAAGGCCGTATTCACACGGCGCTGGAAGATGGAGCGACTGGCCGATAACAACGGGTGGGTGAACCTGTGGGTGAAAACCTGCGGGGATGGAGGCAAACTGCAGAATTTGACATTCTGGATGCTGAGTTTGAGAATAACACTGCGCAGTCACACACAGTCAGGGGACGAAGCGAAACAGGGTTAGTCGAAGGGAATTCTGACATTCGTAAATGTCCGACACCTCCACTGAAAACACCGCCATTGGCCAATAAGAAATGTTAAAACAGGTGAATTTTCTTGTGCCCTGCATCAGGTAAATAAGCCGAACACAACAGCAATCGCGCAACCGGGTCTATGCACATTGTAGGTGTCGCTTTGGACAAGACATTTAAAACCGACAAATTCTGTTTATCCGCTCTAATAACCGCATCGACACTTCGATGTCTAGTGATCTTTTTACCCTACGATCCGAATCTCAAAGTGACCTCGAGAAACAGACGTGTTCATTCATGGTGCATCCGACACGGTGGACTATCCGAATCATTCCGACACCGCGGGTGCCTGCACAATCCTGTCTCTCACCCCTCCACACACACACACGCACAAATTATCTCACTCATGGTTTAGAACTGTCATTGGTGATGGTCACGATCAAACCAAAAGCCGCCAGGTCCTCTGACATGTTAAAAGAATTAGAGGTTGGAGACACAGGACACAGCAGCGTCGCGCCCGTATTGGAAGACACGAACTGAGCGGTACACGATTGCACCGAGAGGATTTTGGCTCCGAGGCTAGTACAAGCTCACACAGCGAAGGAATCACGAGTCAAGGATTACAATGACATCAATCCATCTCTCTGAAACTCCCCCACGAGCCTCCGCGTATTCAAGCAGCGATCTGCAACAGTCATGTGTACAGAGCTAGCCGGATTTCGATGTTGAAAAACCTGGTTATCCAGCTCAGTATTCGTTTATGTCACACCTCTAATTGCGTGTTATATATACGTTTTTATTGATGTCATTATCTTTTGGTCATAAGTAACTCTCACACCAATAATTGGTGAGCCCGACGTGACCCGAACACACAACCCTCTAATCTGGAGTCAATAACATACCAAGCCAATAACATACCGCAACTTGGGTCTGAAACAGAGTCTTAGAGGTTACGAACTTATACATGACTAGCACACATCCGACAGACGATGACTGGATGTTGTGTTACGGATGCATTTGCACTCATGCGCTCGACAGTGTATTAGGGGCTGTTGGGGAAGTTTGCGCATGATACTTCGGACTAGCGTTTTGTTGAGTTGCAGAAGCATCTATTCGTTTGCCAGTCACATGCTTCTTGGGTGCCTGAGTGCATTGAACACATTGCGTTAATTGTGAAGCATTACTTTTGCTGAACATTTCCGGTATCCTCTCCCGTCTCTTCTGTCACGCCTGCAGACGTACTCAGCTTTCAATAATGGACACCAAATCGAGTGCAACTGTGCGCACTATTAATATCAAAGCTGTGGGATCAAAAGCAAATTAGCATAGCGACCAGCAGGATTTTGTTAATTGCTTGTAAAATTCCTGACTCGTGTTTACATACTCAAGCTATCTGTCTGATCGACACATCGTTATTTTCATTGTTGTAGATTCAGTATTTGTGCACTCATATTCCTGTTACAAAACCACTACGCACATTTGTGATGTGGTCTAAGGCGCATCCTTTCTGAAACATCAGGGTGGAAGACGTCGTCGCCACGTGTTATCCATCTTACAAAATCCGACGCGTAAAAAAACCTAGTTGTTGAGAGGAAAAACAGATCAGGCGGCAGGATCCTTTGATGGGTTTGTACAACTCCAACCAAACATTAATCCAGTTCGAGCTTCTGAAGATATGAACGTTCCTCCACCTCAGTTAGCTAAATGTAGCATCCCGAAGCCACATGCAACAGCAACGGCCGATCATGAGCACTCAGATTGGATTGGATTTTAAGCAGGTAGTTGACTGGAACTCAACCTTCGTAAACACTTTGTCACTAAGCAATTTTCCTTGGGCTTATCAAGGAAACATTGATAGCTACGTACTACCTGTGTATTAAACGTTCACAAGTGAGCTTACGTCGCTGTCCCTCGGACCGCACTCATCGACGTTCACTCACTATACTCGTTTTTATTCACCTCACTGAAAGTATGATACACAATGGAAATTTGCCTCATTGGTGGCTGACAGTCCAATGCGATCTATAAACGTCCATCTACAGTTGCCATGCGAACGTAATGTCCAAANATATATATATATATATATATATACAACAAGCATGAAACACCGGCAAATAATGCTTCACGGCTCACTAGCTGTTCTTGTTATGATCACAAATGAACTTTGTACTAATCCGCCAAGATTCCGAGAGAGTGAAATTGAATTGAATTCTACATAAGTGAACCCTGAGAAAGGAACTGGACATTCTCCTCGGAAGTTTAGCATAGCCCCATACTTCTACTCCTCACTCTCTGATTGCGAAGGTATTGCGGAATTATGCTTTCGATCATTTGGGTGATTGATTGATTGATAGCGTCGCATCAGGAAATCTGACGAAGCCACACAAAACTGAAGTAAGCTTTCAAACGTTGAGTCACATAAACGTGCATGCATGATACATTTCAAAGAATGCACACCAACTGTTTGAGTAAGGATTGTGATTGCTCACAGGTGGTCATGAGAACATTTCCACAAACCAACTATTCCTCATTAATTTAAGGGAAGTTGATTTGAGTGTGGTGACCACAATGACCTCAGAGATGTCAGCTCTGGCTTTTGCGTACGTAACCTGTAAACTTGTTTAACCTGATAAGATAACTGAAGGAACTTATAGATGTGCGTTGAACCGGATAGCGTGTTTACTAGTAGACTTACTGAGGCGAAAGGTATTGTGTCTTAGTGGCTTGCATCAAGGATAACCGGCCTAACTCACCTCCACTTTCAACGATATACTGCTTGATTGACAGTACAGAGTTGAGATATTTCTGTTAAAATTTGTGGCACCATTGATACCCTTCTGCCCCATATCTAGCTACCTCTTAAATCGCTCGTTTCCCAGTCTATGTATTGTGTCGTATTGTCAACGTCATTTCATGCGAACCCGTCAGTGTACTTATTTGTAGTAGCCAGAAATACACGAATTACCATTCATGCGTCCAACTGATTAGGGGACAAACGTATGATCAGCGAAGTTTTGAAAGTGTTGTAAATACACCATATCCGTCAGTCCCAATTAGGTATAGCGCAATCGATACCAGATTAAAACGGCCTACTTCCAAATTCATGAGTAGCCGAATATTATGTATATATGAATTGAATACTCCAGATTGGTTGTAGCACTCGCATTCCGATGCATTCTCCAGCAAAACCTCTTCGTGTTCCGACCATGCTCCAGCGTATTCATGGTGCATATATTGCCTACAACCGTACCTCGAGCTCCTACGCATGGCCTTATGAGGCAACCGTTGTAATGGCTGTGTCATATTTAACGCAACCGAATTGCTAAAATACCCGGTAATAGTCATCAACAATACATGGTGGCGAACAACCTCGTTTCTGGCTATTCATCATCAGGCGAAAGACATAACGTTCATTTGGAACAGTGTTGTTTGGACGAAATCAGCAAAACAGTCATCAATTTCAAATGAGCTCAACAACATTTTAAAAGGCAAAACACTTAGGTGCAATCGATCCAACAAGGTTACCGTTAAAACGCTGAATGGCGCATAGGCAAACCGGATGTTAGATGAGAAAACAAGTTGGATCGTTCACTACAGTGGCACTAAAACGCAATCAGAGAATTGACTTACAAACCTCAACTGCTCACGTTTAAAGTGCATATAACAACAAAGGGGGTACCAAATGCGTTTTGCAGGTTCGGGGATACATGTATCAACACGTACCTGGTTGAGGTCTAATGAGCTACTGCGAAGCTGGCGAGTCACTGTATCTGGCTGGTGCACGTGTGACTTGATATTCGAGTATGGACTAGTTATTAACAAAGAACACAGTTGACGGAGAGTGAGTTTTGATAGGCTAGCACACATAGGCATGGTGACGTCGCGGGATCGCACGTCGATGTGCAAAAGAGAATACGTCATATAGATGTGTGCATAGTAAATAGTGGCTGGATTCGAAAGGTCATCAATAGCCGTGGAAAGTTGTCAAGAGAACTGAGATGTGTATTGAATGATCAGGACAAACCACGCACGGGTAGGAAGGGTAGAATGAATTGTTCATCCTGGCACGGGAAATCGTGACACATAAATAAAACGAAGACAACGCTTTGATGCAATTAAGTCACGACTGTGATGCACCTGAAATAGTGGCCGTTTGATCCACCGTGGTACGAGTGGTGAGCCATGAAATCCACGAGGTCTGAGCAGAACGTTTCTGCTCCAATTATACTCATAAACTTCTGAATATATACTCACCTACAACACTCACTCTTGGATTGAACAACGCGGGGGCAGTTCATGCTCATTCGCTCCCACGGACGGCAGTTGCAATAATCTATTCATTCTTAAGGTGATCTACAATTACTAACGAATGCTCCACTCTGATAAACGATAATTAGTAGTACGAAAGCTCTGTTATAACCTATACCCTTCGTCAGCGCCATGAAGGGCGTTAACTCATTATATTGTCATGTACGTTAATAAAATATGCTTATGTTGAAATAATTATTGTTCAATCTGTCCTTAATGAGAACTTCGATGAACGTTGGGCATAGCGAAGCGCATGCTAGAAGGAAACAAGTTCTCCTCATTTTTTTATGCTCTTCATTAACAACAAAATCATTTCGTTCAATGTTCAGATCATACCACTGTCTGCAAGGAGACGTTTCATCAGTTTAAGGTTAGGCATATTGAGTATCGTGTGTGCTTGCAACATAAGCCCCACTGAAACCAGATTAGACATTTTATGGAGTTCGAATTTGGTGGTAACTCATTTCTAATGACAAGTGGGACATGGAATGAAAGTTAACTGGAGAGTTCTGTTTCCGAAGTATCTCAGTTAATTAAACTTGGTCTAGAAGAAATATATCAGATTGGGTAGAGAATCTTTTGCATTTTGCTCAAAGGCCAGTGTATTACCGGATGAAGGTGGAAATGAATGCACACACACACACACAAACACAAACACACGGCTGGCGGCATCCGATTCGGATTAGCCAAAGGACGCCTGCGCTTATATATTACTGCAACTGGCTTGCGCTGCACCAATTGCAGTTCCACCAACACACCACATATCCAGTGTAAACCCGAAGGAATAAGACCGGGAGGTTTGCCAGTGGGGCCTCTCTGTCCAGCCGGCCAATGCTGGTTAGCCACTTGATTGGCTATTAAGGAAAGGAAACCCTTATCTCTCGGAAACTAAACAGAGAGAGGCTGTAATGACGGTACCTAGACTAAGAAGAAAGAATCGTGAAGTGTACCACAAGAAGCAATGCAGTATATGGGTGCAGGTTAGTGCATCCCGGAGAAGATAACGATGAAAAACGGTATATACAGTGAACTAGGAAGAGGTAGATAGACCATTCATCATACAGTACACCAACAAAGCTGAAGAAATGAATTGGTAGGAGATTGCCGACACAGGTTTCTGAAAAGAGAAGCGGATTAGTTGTCAATCACCAGACTGTTCGCCGATGCGGTCATTAACAGCAGCAGAATGAATAACCTGGTGTGACCTACCTGACCGGATCATAACGTACTCGCCGCCTCTTCGCCGACCGTGTACTATGAGTACGTTGGTGGCCTACTACACCCAAACGGCCAGCGCATCCGCGACCGCACACATCGCAGCGTCATATAGTCACGTCACCGCGACCTATGGCACCGATGGCTGCTTCGTGTACAGCACGAATCCGCTAGCGATGGCGCAATAAATGCTCGCGGAACGCTCGGACGCCCGTCCGGACTGCATTCCTCCAGGCCGTCCGGTTCAACACCAACCCTTCCCAACATCTAAAATCAATGTTACAACGTGAAAGACTTACCTGTAAAACATTCTGGTATCTCCGTTTTTGACCGTTAGGAGTTCGCCTATTTTTTCTCACCTGTCCGTACAAGAGCTGATTCGGGATGCGGTCATCGCCAATCCGACGGACGTGACCGAGCCAACAGAGCTGATTCAGCGTCAGCATGGCTTCCATCCCGTCCATGTCCGCTCACCGAAGTACCTCAGTGTTCGGAATCATGTCCGACCACCGAATACCCAAGATGCGCCTCAGACACTGAACATGGAAACGCCTCAAATAGCTCACGTTCCGCTGATACAGTGTCCACGTCTCACTGCCGTACAGCAGGATAGACAGCACCATTGAGCGGTAGACACACAACTTTGTGGCCATCTTCAGGCTGTGATTCTTCCAGACACGCCTTTCAAGACGTCCGAAGGCAACACTAGCCTCCGCCACGCGCGCTCTCAGCTCGCGGTCCACAGACAAATCTGTCGACAAGTTGCTACCCAAATAGCAGAAATCCCCGCAGCCATTCACAGTGTCTCCAGTGATGCGAATTTTGGGTGGAGGTACACAAGCAGCACCTCCACCAGGAGAAGGCTGAAAAAACGAAAAAGTCTTACCTGTGTTGGTGTCCAATCCGAACTTCGATGCTGCCGAAGCGAACGCTGTAGCTAGACGTTGCAGTTCTTCTTCGCTGTGTGCTAGCAATGCGCTGTCATCGGCGAACAGAAGCATCCACATCCTTGAGGTCTGTAGCCCGGTTGGGGCTCCGAAACGTCGAATATTCAACAGATGCCCGTCCGTCCGGTACTGCACCTCAACGTCATCCTCTCCACAGTCCTGAAAAGCAATTGTTATCATCTCAGTCAAATATAAGCCAAATAGGGCTGGGGCTAGAACACAACCCTGCTTCACGCCAGTGACGAGTTCAAAATCATGTGGTCGATCCACACGATTGCACCTCTGCCTTCATGCCTACATGCAGCAATCAAATCAAACTGACGAACTCGCCATGACATCCAAACTTACCGAGCACCGTCCACAACACCTCGCGGCTCACAGAATCGAAGGCCTTCGTGAAGTCCACAAACAGGGCATACAGGGGCTGATTCCGTTCCCGGCATTTCTCCTGAGGCTGTCGATAGTACTCCGACTAGCCCGGAATCCACACTGCTCTTCGGGAACATTGACCTCCAGAACGTTTGCATTCAGTCGGTTCAGGAGGATTCTGGCAAGCACCTTGCCTGCACAGCTCAAAAGGCTGATACTCCGGCAGCTGTCGTCACACTGCTTGCTACCCTTGCCTTTGAACAAGGGTAGGATAATGGCGTCCTTGAAGTCTTGCGGCATCATCTCGTGCTCCCAGATGGAGTGAACCAGCTGAAGCGAGACGCATTCCAACACTAGTCCGCCATTCTTCAGGATCTCACCCGGCAGTCCGTCCTTGCCTCCAGCCTTCCCGTTGCGCAGTTCACCGATTGCCTTCTGCAATTCCAGCATGTCTGGAGCGAGATCAAGTGAAGATTTGATGTTCTGTTGCGGCAAACTGTTAACAGTCGCCCAATCAATTGTAGCAGGGCGGTTTAGCAAGCTGCCGAAGTGTTTGTGCCACACCTTTACGATATCCACCATCTGAGTGCAAGCACACCCGGTGTCCATGTCCACCAGTGCTTTAGTAGACTGGATACATGGACCGAAGATAGCCTTAAGCGAAGCCGACGGTCTGCGAAATCTTGCGTGCGCCCGTCCTGCTTCCTCTACCAGTTGTCCTTAATTCCCCGAGCACGCTCGACCAGTTGACGGCGGATATTCCGGAATGCAGCCTTCTTCACTCCATTGCCCGGGTCCGTTGTAGATGTGGCGAAAGCGGTATTCTTCTCTCGTACCAAGTTGGAGATTACCATGTTGTTGTCATCGCACCAGTCTGCGCGTTTCGTCCGCTCCACACCGATCGTCCCGATGGCTGCCACCTTAATCTATTTCTTTGAGTTGTTGCCACACACCCTCAGGGGGTAGTGGATACAGGAGCATTGTGCAGGAGAGCGACGACTGCACGTTGAAAGGCAGTCTTCGTCTCCCAGTTTCCCGCCGTCTGATATCCAAATTCTGCCGTTGTCCGGAAGATCTACAATAATCAGGCTTACGTGCATGGGTAAACAATTTGGTCCTGACCAGCCTATGATCTGTGTTGCATTCAGCGCCGCGCATCACTCGCGCGATGCGCACTTCACGAATGTCACGCTGCCACACAATCACGTAGTTAAAAAGATGGTGGTGACCGCTTCGTGGATGAGTCCACGTCGTGATGTCTCTCGCATCCAGCTAGAATCGGGTGTTCGTGATAGCTAGCTCGTGAGTAGCATACATGTGCAGAAGACGATCACCGTTCGCGTTGACTGAACCAATGCCGTAGGGTCCGAGGACTCCCGGCCAAGCTACCGAGTCGCGCACAACTCTAGCGTTCAAGTCACCCAAAACAAAGAGTCGGTCATTCACCGGCGCCGACCGGATTTTGGCGGACAGCTGATCATAGAACTGGTCCTTTTTATCGTCAGTGTGACACATAGTTGGACCATAAACACTAACAAATGTGGCACACTTACCTCGACCGAGTCGCGGGCGCATCGACAGCATTCGGGGGCTGATGCCGTGCGGTTCGCCTATCATCAAAGCACTGATGCGATCAGCGACTGCAAAACAGACACAATGCTCTCGAACACTGCCTACCGAGTAACCTATCCAGTAGAACGTGTACCTAGCGCCTGCTTCCCGCAACTTACCTTGGTCCACAGGCCTTGTATCACTCAAGGCTGCTACGTCGGTTCCATATCGGCGCAGTTCCATCGCGATCAGGGCGGTGCGTCGTTTCGGTCGTTCTTTGGCGCTGGATCGATCCAGCGGTGTGCGCATGTTCCACGTCCCAATCGTAAGCGTCTTGCGTCCACGAGCCTGTCTCAGGTTGGTCCTCGGGGCACTAGTACCTGATTGGGCATTATCTCCAGGGGGGTTCCTTTTCGAAGGAAGGTATGAGGGTGAGTATTTGGCAGTAGCATATTTTCGCCTATCCACCCTGCCATGTGCAGCAGATAGGGCGACTCGGTTTATCCTGCGCGACGGCCGATGCAGTATATTATTTGGTTTAGTTTGTATCATCATCATTGTACGTATGGGCTTCGAATACTGTCAGGGCAGATCCAGCACCCACTCACAGGAACAGTGACACTGCACACACGGTCCCAGCAGACAGACATAGAGTCAGTTCAGGTAGCAACGAGCACCACGCCCAAAGAAGCTACAGCACACCATCCACACGCATAACAAACGCACGCATCTGCTTTTTGTCTGGCTGCTCCCCTTTGGCCAATCTGACGAGGTTGAACCTGAGGGAACCGAATTCCCAGTCAGCACAGCCCTCCGGATCAAAACAGCACGCAAGCCTGACCACCACGCCAAGGTAGCAGAAATGGTCACACACACACAACGGCTCGCACATCGCCTCTCGCGCGCCTATCGTACAATGGACTGGAAACAATATGTACACATCACAAACACATCAATTAGAACACACACACACAAAAGTAAACACTCCCAGTCCTGTACGCAGGTCTCGAACGCACGCGCAAACATATACACACGCTGCGCATCAACCCTGCACGATATGTACTTGAACCATACAACTGACGAACAGACGTCCGTTCACACACACACACACACGAATCGCTTCCATTGCGTTCGTCCCATAGGTTTTACCTCTCCGACTTGTACTCGGGGACGATAAGAACACTTTTGCATTCGAAGAACAAACACACGATTGAGGAATGAAATCATCCAAGGGAAAAAGTAATGTTTTTGTGCATACACCACTTTAGCATTTGATGTTTCATGTAAACTGTGCACTATTTCACACGACTTCTAGGAAGTTTGGCTGACTTCATGATCGAGACTAATCGCTGTTGCCCTCCTACCGTTGATGAACTTGGATTGGCATTTTTTAACCTTAAAACCTGATGTCAGCTTCTTCCACCACGTGACTTTGTTGCAGAAAACGACAATTGTATGAACCTTTTAAGCCCGATACACCGTTAGTCTATATTGAATAAACGTCTTACGGGAGCAGTTCTATAAACCGAAGTTATTCCGTTACGTTTCACCATGCAGTCATATTGATAAACATCGCATGATGATGGAACACACTCAAACCTGTGCGGAAAGATGACGTAATGTAAGGAATAGACTAGCAAAATAGGCAACTTTTCAAACACCACACTGCTTGTAACTGACAGATCGAGTAAAGTGAGAACATTGTTACAACTTACTGGCGGAGCCTACTGAGGCGTTTGGTTCCACCAGCAAACGGTTAACATCGTTTGAATAAGTGGGACGTTACACAGTGATGTGCATTCACAACAAGTGATCAACCCATAGCGTTGGGGACAATTACAGATTACGTCGTGGAGTGCTTAGGCTTGAGTAACATCACTGTCATTACGAACGGTACAACCTTATATTCGCTGTCAGCTTAAGAACCAATGACTATCACAAATAACTTGCTGAGAAGTACCAGGGCTGGTCAAATTGATGAACGAAACTCAGTGCATTCAGATATTTGGATGTTTTCATTCATGAGTATTCACTAAGATTGTCAAGGAAGAGGACCGTTCCACAAGCTTATAACCGTCGATGCCAGTGTGCACCGGATTGGTCCTATCTAACCATTACATAATAAAAACCGAAAGCAAACACACATGGTTTGATGTTTGATAATAAATCTGAATAACAAGTACTTCACAACAAACAATTGAGTTAGTGAGCAGTCATAAAATGATGAGTTGTCATTATTAAGTAAATCTTCGGCTAAGTCACAACGAGTTAAAACCAAAAGAGTTATCGTTTTCGCAACGTTTTGACCTTCTCGGAGGGCCTTTATCAAGCGATTGGGTTGTCTTTCACATTGGGTTTGAAGCATCCAAGGTGGATCTCGAATGACTGTTGTCTCTCCTGGTCAAAACAACTAGAAACTGAGGTTAAACTGATGAATAAACCAGTTGTATTGTGTGGTAATAATTATGTCAGACGGAAATGTGTAAGAATTCGCTCATTCTGCTGGGGTCGCCATTATTCGAAGATCGAAGCCGTTCAGATCAATAACACGTTTTTTAAACGACCTCAGCAAAAGAAGACCAGTTAAGTATGTTTGCTCAAGTCGCAGAATATTACCGGTGATAGTGCCAGTGTTGATCATCAAGGGAAGCTTGACAGACGTTCGCAACCGGTAGTAGTTTGAAAGAAAAACTTTTGATTCGGGTTCCTGACTGACTCAAGAATAATAAGGCTGAATTTACGTGGATATTGTGTTAAGTAAAGAACAGTAGAAGCTGACTGAGATCAGGTGCACGCAAATAGATACTTGGACAGAATCAAATGGAAAACGTGAAAATATCGTTCACGGTGTTCAAAGGATGCTCTGATATTAAAATCAAGATTTCGTTTACCATTCTAAAGGGTGTACTATTTCTTGTTGATAGTGAACCGGGGGAAGCGATCTTGCTAAGAGCATATCCAGTGGGGAAATATGTAATCACTGACATCTATTGACCAAGTGACCTTGTGTATCAAATTTTTGAACGAAAATCATGTGAAATTCCGACACAACCCAATTTCCCTAAATATTCACCCCTCTGCATTCAACCTCTACTGTTTCTGGATGTTAATTGGACCTTGACCTAGACGATTTTGTTTTGTCACGTCAATTTGATGGTTGTGCGAATAGCCGATTGTCGGTGATTGTACTTTACTTGAGTGGTGCGTGCGCCTCCTTTTTTGGAGCTCGGCTCATCCCTATTGTTTTGAACCTGTTGACTGCTCAGAAGAGCTCTTTTGGGTATGAATGCCTTATTATGTGATTATAGTTCATATTTAGCGCGTTCAGCAGCAACTTGTAACCCATTGCCCGGAAACGATCTGTCGATCGAAACTGTTGAGGTTGTCTAAAAATTCAGTTTGATAAACTGTTCAGTAGCACCGTGGCATTACGATCAAATCTTGTTTTGAATATTTGGGATCATTAGTTTATCGCTACGCGTTACCCAACGTCTTCGTGGAAGATCGTACACCTTGCATGGAAGGATATTTTAGACGCCAGTTATCAAGGGCATTTTTTGAATTCAAAAATATAAAACATCCTTCCCCAGTTACGAATTTGAACAGTGAAATCAGAAGACCGGTTTTGCAAGATGGTAATACCATTTCGTATGTTCTCGTCAGTTGCTAACACATAACAGCGGTGAAAATAAAAATGTTTAAGCGATTTAAGTTCATGCATCAAGTCAACGTATACACTGGACTACAAGGTAGCTTAGCGAATTGCGCAGAAAATTCACTTTTCAAACAACCGATTGACCAATAACTTTGACATGTTCGTATAATAAAGCTTAGTATATAACCAATGAAATATTTCATAGATGAAAAATCATCCATGTAGACAAATTTGGTCACATACCAAAGTGTCTGCACGGTTCGTTTGACGGTCAAATACCGATTTACCATGGTAAGGTGGAAGTAATATGGCAGTTCGTCAACTTCAGCGAATCGAAGATTTCCGAATTTCCGTTTCAAACGGTTTGTCTAAGACTTCTCAGTGCATGGCGTTTACATGAAGTGAACAGTCATCGCGGAGTGACATTCTCAACGCTATGCAACAGGCGGTTGTATGATGGAGTTCTACATAGAAGGTACGTTTTGAATGTCTCTTGGTTAGTTACGAACAGTTCGAGGTATCCAGAATGTTTGATTTTTCATGCAAAACCTGTTTGGGCATACATGGGAAAATCGATAGTTAGAGATTCTTGTTGATTCGCGAGAAGTTATGATGATCCCAGCAAGGAAGGTGGGGAGGAGATGCAAATTTGACATTTTAAACATACGAATACATTTTGTTGGTCCGCACCATAATTTGGGTACATAGATCATCAGGAGATTGACTGCAGATGTTAGGCATGGGCAAAATCTGCCAGAATCGTTCCAAGCAGGAATAGTCCACTGAAATCAGCGTCACTTTTGCATGTCTGCCTATTTTGCATTGAAACTGTTATGATCACCTATGGGCTGCGATTAGCGCGGAATGTACACACCTAAACCGGAAAAAAGTCGTGTCCCAAAATTTTATCATTTGATAATAGCGGCGAAAAAATGGTGAGGACTCCGTGGTTGAAACGGGGGCTTTATTTAAGCCAGAACTGAGCATCGTCGGTGACAGGTGCAGCGAAAAATAGATCTTTGTCCAACGTATTCCACCTCTGGAGGAAACAGAGCCCAGTCTTCAGGGAGTTCGAATGCAGCATATATAAGATGAATATGATAGCGACGCCTCTCGGTGGCCAAGCAAGACAGCCATTTATTCAGTGAAGCACAGCTCCTTGACATCGCTTTCTAATTTGCTGAACTGAGTTTTGATACCTTACTCTGTTAAATCGCCGCATTATCAAAGAATCCAACGTCATCGCAAGCCGACTGTCGAACGGTAAATAGCGCTGTATTTTCATAATTCCATTTAGTTCCGTATTGTCCATTCATGAAGAGTATCAAAGCAGTACTTCTCGGTGCAAACCAAAATGCGGTTAGTCAGTTTTACATGGCACATTCATCAGTGCGAAACGTACACTGATCTGTGGGCGGGCGCCAGTTGTGCTGCGTGAGGAGAATTTCAGAGCAAACTGTACTCTTGTATCATGTGTTAACTAATGCAGGCGGGTTTTTCAAATCAATGTCGTACATCTTACTACGTTCACTGTCTTATAATTTTTAAGACGTGTGCCTACAGTTACTTAGATTTCGGTGACTGGTAGCGTTTTGAAACCCCTCTTCACAACTGGTGTCACAAAAGGCATGCTTCATGTGTATGTGACAGTCACGGCATTAGTGTATGTCACTCAGGTTCGGAAAGGTTAAATATGTGAGGTTATTTGGTCGCTGCCTCAATCACTGCTCGATCAATTCTAAGGATGGATGAAAATGTCAACACAGCCGTCGTAATCCCAGTGTACTAGTTGATAAAGCACACTGACCTCAGTGCAAGTCTTTCCATTTGTGTGTAGCTCGTGAGATTTGGCTGCTGACATCGAGCAGCTTGCGTTCTACTAAGAAAGCATTAACTCATCATCCATATCTGTGCTGAACGGTTCGGCATCAATATTCTTGTAATATGGATTGCAATTCTAGTAGAATGATCTGTATGTTCATTGATAACAACCCACCGTAATATTGTAAGTTCGAATATGAGAGAATTTTGTTTCGTCTAATATGGCGTGAAGTCTTTGTAAGCAACGGACAGTACGATTAAGCTCCCTGTGAACATCCCACTAATTTCGGTGGTTTTATCAAATATCTCTCGTTAGGTATGTTCTCCACCAGCCCACGAGCACAAACGTAATTTTCTTGAATAGTTTCGCGATGAACCACTTGTGAATAAGCCATTTTGAGATGGCAGATCAAAATATTGCCAAAAGACAGTCAGTAACAGGAATCTGCCATACAGCCTGATAGACAACATATGTTTTTAGAATTAATCTCATTTGTTTGCGAATTCTGCGAGACACCGCCTCCGCAGCTTTCTTGTAACGGTAACTACAAGTGGGAACAGTAAAACCTATTTCAGTGTCCGGTAGTGTTCCTGAAGAAACATCGTAACATGTCGCAAATTCGAACACATGTGTGAATCAAATCAATCATCACCAGCTATGTACGGTCGCCAGCTGATCGCAATTAACACTGGAAACTCAGACGTATTAGACTTCACGCTAGGTGAGGGTGTGACGTTTGTGCAAGTAGCATTACTGATAGGACTGCGTAAACAGAGAGAAGAATAGACCGGTTCGCCCAAACTTTGGATTGTGATATAAGGTCGCTTGCTCCGTTTAAACTACATACAACAGATGGTGCGAAATCGTTTGCATGCGAGAGCGGAGTATGGTTGCCCAGTAAAAAGTGGGAAAACGTCTGAAGTATTTTTAGTACAGCGTATTTGCGAGGAATGAAAGTTTGGTAATCTTGTGATAATCCGTGATGTGAACGTTCGTGGTGAAAATTGAAAGATATGGTAAGTTGTCCACTGTTGGACCGGAAAAAGCTAACGGGAAGATAGTGGTAATATCAGGTGTAGTTATCCGGTAGACGGACGAAGATACTGCGCTCTTTTGTTACCTCGACCACCAGCGGTTGAGGGGCCGGATGTGTGGCGAGTGGGCTGGTTAGGTGATTCAGAGGCCCGAGATAGAGTCACCTGGTCATTTAGTTGAGACGGAAGTTCATGACAAACTTTGACGTAGTTCAGTTTAGAAAATCATTACTCACAGTTACTTGTTTTCTGAGAGGTTTGATTCTGGAAGGTTTGCCCGTTCTCGTTCGCGGTTCATGCTGAGGTGTTGAAGTCAGAAGTGCGATCAGATCACAGTTGCACAACACAATTTCATGTAGACACTAAGGTGATGCGCGTAGTTTGACAGATCTAGTGAAGGTTATGTACTTTGGTTGAAGAAAATCACCTGAGTTGCGCAATGTTGTTCCGTAGACCACTTCAGCATAATGATATCTGAGGTCTTCCTTAAGGAGGTACTCGATATTCAATAAAGCGAGCAATAAGCACTCAGTCCAACGCTTATTTTACTGCGCCATAAGCTATGCCGCCATTTGTCAGTGGAAAAGTTCAGCAGTCGGCGTGAGTTTTTGCAGTACAGCAAACGGGTTGAAGTGCAGAAGAGAGCCGTCTAAAATTTCGAATCTTCACCCATATTGACGAACAACGGAACGCCAAGATTTGTTAATCCGGAGTGGACAAAAAGTGCAAGTGGGTCGGCGACAAAGCCGAGGTAGAATTAGACATGGAATGTGTGTAGAAACACCACACACAATAGTGGAACATTTAAGAATGCACGAGACTGTGGAGAAACAGGATAAACTGGATAGGGATAGATGGAAGATCGGGCGCCACTTCTTGATTACTAGCAATTCTGTCGAGACAACTGTCTTACACGTTAGAAACCGTGTGAACGTGATAACAACTATGTTGGAGCTTCCCTCGACAAACAGAACATCCGTTGTAATTTGGGCCATCAGATCACGACAAGGAACACTTATTCTGACCAGCGTTAAAGACGTAACTGAAAATTTTTTCTCTGCGCTAAAATGACGAGTGCTTAGTAGATTGCCAACAGCTCACAATCAAAGTTGTTATATTTGGCTTGCGTAGGCGATAGCTTCTAGAAGGAAAATGAAACTGGTCGTAATTTACCATCGACACGTTGTTGAAGTATTGCGTCGTCAGTATGATTGGGCACACCAGTTGGAAGAATCGTCCGAGAAGCCGACTCTGGACTTAAATGCACAACGATTGTTTCATCGGTTAGTGCCTTCTTTATGTTGTTTGATGCTTGTGTTGTTTCAGGATCTAAAATAAAACTTTTTAGAACCACGAACTAGATTGGTTTTTGGTTTTGAAGGTAATGAGAAATGAGGAATAAATCGAAGGTATCAGTTAAGAATTTCAGTCAACCTTTGAAACTCAGTAGTAGAATAATGGATGGGGTATTTCCGCAACGCTTGCACCTTGATGTCTAGAAACTTGATGCTACTCGCATACAACAAAATGTTTAAACCACTCAGGTTGGGTGAAAAATGAAACGTACCGTTTCAAATTGACAGATATCCTCTGGTCATCCAAATGCTCAAAGACTACAAGAAGACAGGCTTCTTGTTCAAACGGGGTGCCAGTAGTGACCAAAACATCATTGAGGTGAACAAACGAAATGTGGATCACATATAGATTGATACATAAAGCGTTGCGCTATGTGAACTGAGTTGAGAGTCTGAACGACATTTGAAGACAAACCAACTGAAATCGCAATGGCAGTCTCGGAGATGTCCTCTTGCGCTTCGGGCACTTGGCAGTGTGAATGTACCAAGTCGGCCTCAGAAAGAAAGTACACCAGGAATGCTGGAGCAAACGGAAATTATAAATGCAGCGGATGGCTTAACGTTGGGTTAGGACAGTATTGCTCAGATCTGAGAAATGAATGTGTGGCCTCCATACGCCCGGTTTTTCTCCGGGACCATAGTCAAAGGAGGAACTCTTGAACTTTTGGATGGACGGATACTTCTAAGCTGAAGCACACGGTCAAATTGAGTTTCGGCAATTTTGGCTTTTCCGGAGAGAGACGTCTGATGATGGTGATCTTTGGTTGCCATATGTTACAATGCTGTGTCATGTTGGTAACACACAAGTAAATTTGTCCACCATACTGAACTATCCACCAGCAATACGATATCAGAACTACTTCAGCGTTGGAAATGGACAGTAGTCTGCTACGGACATGAGAGCACATATGATCCGTTCTGATGGCTCCATACTAAGACCAGAATTAGTTGTTTCAGGATGATGATCATTAGAGTTAAGTCATCTGTATGCCCGTCGAGGCAACAGAGGCAATGCAGTCCGCCTATAAGTCTGAACAAGGGTGAAAATCGTGGAAAATTGTCACCATCATCTCGGAACTTTGAGATTACCACACATGCGAACCAACGCCTCATACAAATGGCATGTACTTAAATTATGCATTAACGTATTTGGAGATAGTACGTCAGTACGCAGGCCACCATGATGCAATGCATTGAAAGCGGGGGCGCGTAGTAATCGACATGAGAGCCATAATCGTGGACAGGACCAAGAAACTCATTCAGCCATGTCATAAGTAGATCAACCTCCATCACAATATTATCCCGTTATGCCGCTTCCCCTATTATACTGCTGAGCATTGTTTCCCTGATTTTCAGGAGATCCTTGAAGCTCTCGTAACTTCCATGTTTGTTTAGACCGTTGGTGAGATTCGTGAAGATGATGGTGTACATATATGGGAGGCAGTATTTGCTTTCCTGGTTACCACCGTGGACGCAGTTCTCGCTAAATGTTCGGCTGGTTGAAGCACTCCGCGTTCCTGTGACCGGTCTCACTCCTTGTTCACAATCGGCAGTGCGATCTACGCAACTGAGGGACTTGAACGCAATGCTGGTCTGTAGTCCTGGTGTGAGGAATGACCCTTTCCCATTCGCGTAGCATGATAGACCGTCTTGGAAAACAGTGGCGTCTTTCTGACGCAGAATATCAATACACTTCCTGCCAACTTGAAGGGGAATAAAGAATTAGTTGTTACGGTACTGGTGCTGGATTATACGGTAATCAGTGGGACTGCCAGAAGTTGAATATATAATCCCTCTAGCCTGTTGTGCAGTTTGCGCATGAAATTCGCTAATCACTATCAATTATTTGAGCCTCAGGACACAATAAGAAGTGTTCAGTTTTGGTTGGAGGTTCGACTTACCAGCAACTGGGCAAAAATTCAGAAGGTGATTCCACAAGAGGTGGTGATATTGTTAAAAGCGTCCAGCTGAAGCCGGATTGAAGGTCACCCGCAGGTACGTTCCATGCTTCACTTCCATCTTGCTGAAGATGCGGACCTGCATATCTGCATCGCTGAAGGAGCAGAGGCCTTAGAGAAATACAAGGCAATGGTTTCGTTAAGACTTCACAAAACGCTGTCTAATTAGTTCATACATGTTGCTGACAATTCTGTAATATGGCATACTGTCGTCGGGTCTGACCTCGGTCAGCTGGACTCACCATGACCAGGTGTTGAATAATGAAGATTGTTCATCGATCATCTGCTTGATGCTCTGGATGGTCTCCTCAAAAGAGAAATCCCGATGATTTTTGGTAATGCGAAGCTGGCATATCGTTCGCGTTTTGCCATCCGATGTTCGTGCAACAACATTCTTGCTAGCTGAACGGGCTAGCTGTCAGCAAGTCTGAATTCACTTAGTCGACGTGCATCGATACTATAATCCCTCAGAATAACAGCATTAAACTTCGACTTTGTGGTTAAATCTGATAACCTAACATCACTCATGGCATAACGAACTGTATTAATGGACTGAACTATGTACCATCCTTACCTCCACAGTAAAAGAAATTGGCAGAGATTTCAACATGCCCAATATCTCCTGGACCTCTTTCACGGCCCCTGTTGATCGATCCAAGTTTTCGCGTGTGCCCTAATAGTCGGATGGCGTCGACATGTTTTAGCACTTACTAGACTAGACCACAACTTACATCACATTTTTACGGCAGGTATCTCCCTTGCCACCTAGTCCACCTTGGAACAGTTTTCGGGGAGTGATCACGTCGTCAACCTCATGTCTAACCTGAAAGCTGTGAAAGAGTCTGACATCATCTGTTACCGCGCTTAACAGCACAAAGAAATCTTCGGAGTTGGTGCAGTTGTTGAGACGCAAGAACTATGGGAGCGAAACTACGATCTCGATAGTGACAATACTAGACAAAACTACCGCAGATGCTCGTGCAACAATCTGTGAGGTCTCCGATTCATATGTTATTGCTTTCTCCAACACTGTGGAAAATTTATTGCCTCCACTTCTCCCTGTAAGTATATGTACGTTCCTGAGCCACGTCCCTGTTGATGCAGGGGACATTTCCCAACATCTAACATCAATGTTACAACATGAAAGCTTTACCTGCACAACATTCTGGAAGCACATTGTAGCAAACCACGGTGTACCATAGGCGATCTTGACCGATCAGGGACCTTGCTTCGAAAGCGAGGAGTTTCGAACACGCATGCAACAACTGGGAATCAAGCGCATCCGAACGACGCCGTATCACACACAAACAAATGGCCTAACTGCACGAAACAACCGAACGATCAAAGAATGGTTATCAGCCAGAGAAGGAGACTGGGAGTCTGCGTTGCCACTGGTGTTATTGGCCTACCGGGCGTCTGTGCAGGCAAGCACGAAGAAATCTCCATTTCAATTGATGTACGGTAGAACCCCTCGACTTCCGGTGGATCAGGACTTTGGGGTATGGCCAGAGTGCATTAGTTCCACTGAAGAATTGGTAACCGAAAGAGAAAGAGCCAAACGAAATCTGAAAGCATCGCAGGCACGCACAGAGGAGCAATCCGCAAGGCAACGGTTTGGCAAGACTAGAAAGTTCAACCTAGGAGAACGGGTGAAATATCGAGACCATTGGAACATGGGTGCCAGCGGGCCATGATCAAGAAAACTTTTGTCCAAATGGAAAGGTCCGTATTCGGCAATATCCAGACGAACAAGAAGGACGGCGAGATGAAACGAGTGCACGCCAGTGAGTTAGCAACGTGGCACGAGATGCCGGCGCGACGAACCAG
>QNGE01003201.1:57459-81394 GCA_008508345.1 Paragonimus westermani
CACTTCTTACTGTCTCCACAAGGCTGTTTACAGTTCGAATATTGGCATCCCTATCCATGGCCCTCAAATATCTACCCCAACTTCGTTGAATCCACTCTCGAACTCCGGCCATTTCGCTAAGTACCATTGCTCTGACAAGTTCAAATATTGCACACAACCGCGCACCATATGAAAAAGTGGGATGTGCAATTATGAAAGCAAGATTGGAGTGCATGTGACTTTCCCAAAAATGTAAGATCGTTTTTAGCAGAGTGACACCCCATGTAATTAGCTGTTCTATGACCGGTTTGTGTCCACAGCTAAGTCGAACATTGTGGTCACCGTAGGACACAATTCTTCTTCATGCACTTACAGACAACACCCGAGCCACATGGACCATGAACTTAGCCTAATTGCAACTCCTTTCTTGTCGATGTGTGCTTTTCGAATACCAGACCTACCGTTTATTAGTTTCATTTCTGGAAAAACAGACAACCACGTGATGTGGTAACAACGCCTGCCACTATGGTGGTGGCTGAGTGTTTGATCTACTTCAGCGTAACGTTGAAAGCATCAGAAAATGCGGTCTTGGCAACAACTGCACACCAGTCCGCTGGAGCATACGTTCATAGGGTGAACACATACTGTTAGTCTATTCGAGTGGACAGGTCACAATCGACACTTCAAGTGTGTCAGCTCAATGGAGTTCAATCAGCCAGGCGTTGTTCTATTACGCTTAATCCAGCTGACCTGCAAGTTTCAGGTTCGGCGTGAACTCGGAGTGAGAAACACTCGAGTCAGCAGCCATCTAGGGATGAGATTAACCCCACTGTATTAGTGTGATGGATGGTTAAATCGGAGACGCGACTATTCAAACACTCGACGGAATATCTCCACACCTTCGTGAAATATGGTCAAAACTCACAATGGATAGGTTGTGGACAACACGGGTGATCGGACGAGCAATCGCCCAACAAGATCGGACCAACGGACGAGAAATGACAAACACAATAACCCAGGACAAATAGCGTCAGGCACACACAAACCCCGTGGAAGTGCACAGAACGTGCGAATGGAAACCGGAGGTGTGTTATGGACACGAATTCCGGTTCATGAACTTGAGCGCACACGTGATGTGGGAACGCGCGAGTTGGACGGTATATGTCGTGCCTTACTGAACACCCGTAACGTCGGATCTGAGTGACAGAGCGCACATCCACCTTCCGACTATGAACAGTCCTCGTCGGAACAAATTACCCTCCCGCTGATTGGAAAGTGCGCGTATTAATAGTGTTACCGTTCACCAGTTGCCTTCGTCTTATAAAACGGTTATCACTCATGAGTATAGAGAATGCAGAGAATTTGAGGAGTGAATCATGACAACAAGTGTACAATGATTGGATAGCAATATTGTTAGCAGGATAACTCAAGCCGCTCTACAGTCGTTTCTGCGTTACGAATAGCGGATTCTGGTGACTGATGATCTGACCATACAGACTGCTCTAAACCTTTTCTTTTTCCCTTGATCTGTTTGTAACATATGATATATTAGCTTATGGTAGGAAGCGCGCACGATTATTCTTCAAAGTAATGGTGGATTGCTAAAAGCACACATGTGCATATACCCCAACTAATTATGGGATGCACTTACTCAGTAATGAACAACTTATTGTAGCGTTGCAAATCCCGACCAGGATTCGTTATCAAACAAATAAATGAGCGCCAGAATGATATTGTTCTGCCATTCCTCGTGTTCGTCTGTCGGCCAGTTTACGGTCGTCCCTCGGTTCGGCGTCTACCATGCTGACGTATTGTCTGCTTACATCCACGCGTCAGTGGAATGAACTTCGTCCAGTACGAGCTATTCCCTCTTCACTTTAGCCCGCACGACCAAGTTCGCAGGGTTCACTCTGACCTCGTGAACTGGCTGTTAACAGTGGGTGCCAGAGGCGTCATCTAGTGCCGGTCCGCCTCATCGCTGATCACGTAGCCACGTTAAATTGTCCATTTGTTTCTACATGATTCCACGTATACAGGCACCCGCGTAAATTTGTGCCCCAGTCCAGCGTCACTGGATGCGTCTCCAGGCAACGGATTAGGGAACGGCCTTCTAATCGGAGGCTAACCGTGAAATAAGCGGACTGGCGGGCGCAGACAATGGGCAGTTGTACTACTAAAGCTGCTGGCATTTGCATATTCTATAAAATGCTGCATAAGCTCTCCGACGCTACTACGAAGTGACACGGTACCTCGTCACAAAAGAGTTTCGGATGTCCCAACAGGAGCACATGGGCTCTCGGGTAACATGCTGCCCACCTGACTTGCTGACCATATTGCGTACGGACATCTCCGCTCTTCACCAACCATGAACAGATCCAGAAGGAGGCGTTCGGATCACCTTCGTAATCACTGGCTTCAATGGGTTTGTAAGGTGTGCCGAGAACATTGAACGACTGCACCCCATTCGAAGGGTGTACGAGCCAACTTTTCAACTGGACCCCGAAAACAGGAAGCAGACGTTCAAACAGCTCTATCGGTCTTTGACGCCCTGGTTGGACAGATCCATTTCATCGATGGCGTGTCGACCTCCGAGGTGATAAATTCAGCCGACGGGCACAAAACTTTACCAGTCTCTCAACACCATTTACGCCTGCCGCCTTCTGTGCTCGAACACACATGCAAATAGGTCAGCAGGCAGCTCCTACACTTAATTTGGAGACCCCCCGCCGATCGGTATCTGTTGTCATGCCGGAACATGACTTCAGGATTCTGGCTCAGTGCTACAACCTCAACCTCTGTCGGCCGCTTCGCTATGCGCATTTAATGCGGTTTCAGCTATTGGCCGAGCCCGTGTTGGAGTTGTCCTGATCGCACACAGAGGCAAGAATCTGTTTGATTAAATACCAGTCAACCTTTACACTGTCAAACCGGAAGGAACGATTTGAACATCGAGAGGCTCCCTCGCAAATACTGTTCGATTTTTGTTGCGATATATGCTCTCACAAACTGTGGTCCAGAAAGAGTCAGATATGATGATTATCACAAGCTCATTAAACTGGCGCACACAGCGTGTTGTCAAGCTGAATCGAGTCGCCGCTGCCGAGAACTCTCGAAAGCCGTTCCGTCTCACCCAAGCAACAGGGAGCAAGCAGCAATGTGTGAATGGGGTAATCTGGGTAGACCATGATGAGACAAGCCATAAAATGCATTGGCGCTTGGGATTCCGGGCCGGGTACTCGCAACAGCAATTCGAATGGCAACACATGGCATTGACTGTATTTAGGCTGAGCCTGTGGTCATTAGTCTTTTCACGCTTTCCCGTCTTCGGGAACAGAAATCTCACCAAAGATCACAATTCGGAATCGCCACAAAGCGCTCGCCTCTCAAGAACTGCAGCCCTTTTACCGGATGTACATACATATCAGTAGAGGAGATGATGGCTCTGTTCCAGAAATGCTGGATCAGTGTGGTTGTTCGAAGCGACTGATGTTTGGCGAACATCGCCCCAATTTAGAGCATATATATGGAGAAGAACGATAGCCATCTGATCTCGTGTTACGAGTATCTATATGCATCGACGTGATTTGTTCGCCCACTCAATTCTTCCCTTTCGTTAATTTCCACAATGCTTTTCGTCTTCCCATAACGTGACAAGTTTGCCACCTCACCCTATAATTACGTGCTACTTGCATATATATATATATTTATATATATACACACAAATATATACATTAGTATACACGTGGTTGGTAGCATCCGACTCCGATTAGTCTGTCATAGTGACCGAGGTCAAAGGACGCCTGCGCTCAACCATCACCACAAGGGGCTTGCATTGCATTGCTTGTAGTTCACTCACACAACACCCATAGAATGTAAAGCCTAAGGAATAAGAGCACGAAGCGTGAGAGTGTGACTTTCTTGTCCAGCCTCCGACAATCCGCGGTCTAGATTTCGGTCATCCTGACTGCTGGCTTTTCTGAGGAGGAACATCTTTCGCATCTATCCAGCTTATTTGAATGGCTGACTAACTGCGGAGTTACAGTCAACCCAACAAAGTGCGAGCTAAGCAAATCCGCTGTCGAGTTTCTAGGTCACCAGATTTCAGCCCATGGGATTGCTGCTCTTTCTGCTAAAGTTCAAGCCATCCATGATTATCCTGAATCTTCTTCGTTTAGGTAGCTTCGCTGATTCGGTGTCTTGGTAAACTATTATTGTCAATTCATTCCTCGTTGAATGTATATTATGCAGCCGATGACAGACCTCTTCTGCGGAGATGATCTTAAACAGTCATTCACCGATTCAGTGCGTATGGCCTTTAAAGAGCTTAAAGCGGTTATCTCCAAAATAGCCCTGCTCGCTCATCCTGACCCTAGTGCACAGTTGTCGTTCGTAAACGACGCTTCCGATGCAGCTGATGATACCGTGTTACAGCAGTTCGTTGAATGTCAGTGCCAATCGCTAGCATTCTTTTCTAAACAGTTGCAGCCCACCGAGTCTCGCTTTAGCACGTTCGGAAGAGAGTTGCTTGCAGGTTACCTCGTAATACGCCAATTGCAGCATGCTGTTGAAGGTCGACAGTCCATGGTCTACACTGATCATAAACCATTGATCATGAACCGTTGAACTCATCGTCCGACAGGTATTCTATCAGAGAAATCAGAACGTGGACTATATCTCTCAGATTACGACAGATACACGGCCTGTCTCACGTGTGCTTAATCCTGTCGCTGACGCCCTCACACGTGTATATCAGGAAAGCAGTTCTATGACTACTGCTCTTGATTTGGCCACCATGGCCGCTGCTTAAACAGGCGACTCTAAGACAGAGCAACACCATCAACGTAGCTCCCTCACAATACAGCCCGCTGCTCGAACTCCCTCCGAGGTGACCATGCTGTGTGTTGTTTCACAAAGCGCACCTAGGCTTGTAGTTCCCATGTCGTCGTGCGGGTGTTCAACGCACTGCATAACTTATCGCACCCCGGCATGAGTGCTTCAGTGAACCTTATACCTGGATGTTTTGTATGGCCCGAAGTAAACCACGACGTCTGTAATTGGGTCCGTTGCTCTTTGAAATCTCACGGTCCCGAGGTTCATAGGCACACCAATGACTCTGTCGGTGTCTTTCCTACACTCGAAGCACGTCTTCATCACGTGCACGTCGACATCGTCGGATCGTTGCCACCTTCTAGCGGCTTCATGTTCCTCCTGATTTGTGTCGAATGGTCTACTAGGTGGCCACAGACAAACCCATCCCTTGATTGCACGTCCGAAACAGTGACTTGAGCCGTTTTGGAACGTTGGATAGCTCACTTTGGTTGTCCTGAAGTCGCGACTACCGATTATGGTTCTCATTTTGAAGGATCTTTCGCAAATTTCTTGATTACTCTTGGGTGCACACACACAAGCAATACCGCCTACCGCCCAGAGACTAGCGGGATGGTAGAACGTTTTCATCGTCAGTTGAAAGCATCCTGCTGTGCGCAGTCGAAACCCACCTGACAAGAGATTTCACCCCTATTCCTTCTTGGTCTCTGTAACACCGTTAAGGTGGGTTTGAAAGCAACACCGGATCGGCTTGTTCACGGGTGCACCCTGCGTTTACCCAACAAGTTAGTGTCTAATTCAACAGTCACACCTGTCGATTACGGAAAGTATGTAGCACGCTTAGAGAATCGCACGCGACAGCTACGTCCAGTTCAACCACGGGAGCGGTCGTCATCCGTGCATTTGCACGAGCAACGCTCTTCCTGTTATCGCGTCTTCATACACACAGACGGCTCTTGCAGACCTCTGCAGCCGCCATATACAGGTCCCTTCTGTGTGTTACAACGAAGCGAAAAGTCTTCTACTCTCGAACCTGATGGCTACACGAGGTCGTTTCAAGCGGTCGAGTCAAACCCATGTTTCTTGAGGAAGATGACCCCAATGTTCTACCCACAATTGCAGCTCCGTCGTCCCGTCCCGAACATACACGAAACACGCCGTACATCAGCCATGCAACTCCTACTCCACTGTGTGACTGACATGGTAGACGCGTCCGAAGGCCTGTAAGGTTTGTTGAGTACGTTAGTGTTTTCTACATTTAACATGCTCGTTTGTAACAACTGTTCTGTTACCGTTAATTGAAGTCATTTCTCTTGTATGCACTAACACGCTACACCGAGTTCTTTTCGAATGTAGCCTTGGCAAAATTCACGTACGGCATTAGTCAACGAATGAAAAGGCACCAGGTCTCCAGTAGCATTTGGATACCGAACGGTCTGTCAACATGGTGAGCTTGTTTATCTACCTGGCACAGGTATTTCACCGTTCGTTCAGTTTTATATTACCCGGACTTGGTGCAATGGACAGACAACTCCGAAAGGCTATCGTTCAGTACAGGATAAATACATCTCCCCTGTTTTCTCACCTGTGAGTCTTTCGGGGTTGGGTAGCCTGCTGCGATAGATGTCCACCGAAGACTAAATAACTTGAATAATTTAGAAAACGGACTCAACCAGCGCACCGGTACTCCGCGATCCATCAACATATAAACTATCCCTTCTGTTACTCTCCTTTACTTCCTACCAGTTAAACATTTACGTGGCAATTTTGGTGACTCATTTATTGCGTGCCACTTCAGTGAGAAGGTGGTCATAGTTAGTGGGGGTGAATCTTTGTGTATGATGCTCATACATTCTGTCCTCTCTTATGAATGGTCATTGACAATTTCCTGTGAATAATATCTCGAAGCTCTGTCACATGGGACAAACCTGTGGTGTAGTCTGGCAAAACACTGGAAACAAAAGTATAGATTGAAATAATAATTACACGCTTATTCAGAAGATGAATTCCTATAATTGCGTTTGATTTTGTTTTGAGATTTCACTGACGATTAGTGAGTCTTAATGAGCACTGACACTCCGGAACTAGGGTCCACTCCGTAGGAGACCAATTCGACTACCACATAACCGGAAGTTGTTCCAGATGACTAATATGCATATTAAACATATCACCCAGATTCATTTATACATCTCTGGCGCATACTCTACTCTGGCTCATGATAGCTGGTGTTTGTAGCCCGATTTCATAGTTACTACTAGAATGAACAATGCTAACACTACACCTCTCAGGTTACCTGAGGCGTATGACTCGATGGAATGGTTTATAGCATACCCCTCTGAGTAGCTGACAGTTAGAACTGAACAACTTCGTGTCGAGAATGGACCAGTATGAAAATATTTACCCTCACTAATTTCCAAACTATTCACTTTATTCAATGTTTAAAAGTTGACATGAAGATGGAGGTTTTTAACTTGACCTTCCAAAGTTGTTGTGCAAATTCCCATGGCGCTAGTCATTAACATAATCGTAACGAAATAACAATTAAACGTTCGAATATGCATAAGCCACGTTTCACGGCCTTGCACAACACTGTGATCTACCATCGAATAAATGATGCCTCACATCACAACAGTTTATTTTGTTCAATACTACAAACACTGCACGCTTCCGCAAATGCTCAATCGCACAAGACCTCGAATCGACACATCATGAGCTAAATCCTAAGCTGATTTTAATGTAAAGATTTCCAGTTGGACCAGTCACATTGTATGGACCATGGTCGTTTTTATTTGTTCATTCCCAACTAGTCAGTGGACACGTTGTGCTTGTTTTTCCCTCTATTCTAACAAGGCTGGTAGCCCATGTTCTTAGAAAGATGGTGGATAAAATCAATTAACCAGAATAACGGTGACTAGCTCGTAAATCAATCGCTGGGCGAACAAGAAGGAAAGAAGTTCGTGTTCACTCTCTAGGTTGTCTGTTCGAGGACACCTGTCTCCACTCCTACTCTCAACTCCTACTATCAACGCGCAAAGCAAGCCCACTCCGTTCTATGGATATGACTTCTCAAAACGGTGCCACACGCATCACACCAATCGGACTGCCACCGGGAAACAGTATGTATACCATACTCAGCACACGTTAGCACAGGAACAGTCGCAAAATTGTGGGTGCTGGAATGCATATTATTCATCACAACTCGCACATTCAAGTAGACCTCTTGACGCTCCACACGAATTCTGCAACAACGATCTAGCCGATGACGTAACTATAGCTGCTACTCTTGCCACAGCTTTGAAGAAGTCCACGCATCCTAATGTAACATCTCTTTCTTGTTGTCTACATCGGAGACTGACGAATAAGTGTAAGTCATCTGTGAGAAGTTTCTAAATAAGGCCTAAGATTTCACCACATATGACTCCATATTGGGTGCATCCACACGCCGTTCCGCAATGCACGTGATTCCAGTAATTCAGATCTGTTGTATGCCCCCTTTAGAAAGTCCGAGGTTTCCACATGATAATGAATGTTTAATAGGCTGCTTAGTGGATTTCATGTTCTGTCCGCACCATCCAGTAAAACGCAGAATCCTCATCCTTTGAATTGCGCTAATCAATTCTCGGCACACGACCGTCAGTAAGCCGCGCCTTTTATCACTTTATTCAATGTTTAAAAGTTGACATGAAGATGGAAGTTTTTAACATGACCTTCCAAAGTTGTGCAAATTCCAGTGGCGCTAGTCATCAACATAATAGTAACGAAATAACAATTAAACGTTCGAATCTGCTCTCATCGCACATCCGATGACGCTGGAACAGTTGGCAGATGTAGCCCGACAATTGCCGACAGAAAAATCTCCGACAGTCAACGAGTTGAAGGCAAGCGAGCCAAGTGAACTGAATGACCTTCGAAGCGCAGTGTAAAGATTGACTCAGGAGGTGGTGGCTCTGAAGGTGGAGAAGGAAGGGAATCGTGGCGATGTGTGTTACGGATACGGAAGACGTGGAGACTGGCAAAGATTTTGCCCAATGGGCAAGAGAAACTCGTAGTTGAATAAACGTTTGTCAGATTGTTCTTCATTTGGGAAGGGAGATCCGGTAATAGGGGCAGTTCATAAGACAGCAGTTCAGGCTAGGTTAGATATCGATGGTAGGTGGGAGTGCTGTTTGATTGACACTGGGGCCGTGTGCGATGGTCGTTCGAGCAGTCGGTGTGTTTACCCTCAAAGTTGATGGCCTGGCAGAATATGGTATCCGAATCGATGGCCACGTAGTCAAACACCCTATTTTCATTTTTCCAGACGCCCGTCAGTCTATACGAGGAGCGGATTTCCTTGACCGAGCTGAGGCCGTGATTGAGTTGAAGCAGGAATAACTCGTAGCGGAGTATAGAGTGGTCCCACTAATGGTGGGACGCAAACCTCCGCTCGGACAAATTGAGGCGAACGCACCCACAGCAATACCAGCTTGTGACAGTTAGTCTCTGAATGCGGTGATACGCAAATTTCGGGAATTGTTCACTACGGATCAGGACCCGTATGACTATTGTGACTGGGTTGAACAAGGAATCTCTATTGGGTCAAATCGATTTCGGCCAGTCGGCCCTAGAGAAACCCTAATACACATGCAGCCGTAAATTGAACGACAAGTGAAGGACGCACTGAAAGAAGAAAAACATCGAGGAAGCCAACATGCCGTTCATTTCCCTCTCCTTGTTGGTGAGGAAGCCCAACGGTAAATTTCAATTTCGCATCTATTTCAGGCGGCTCAATAAGATTACGGTCAATAAGGTGGTAACAGTCCCAGTGATGGCGGCGATTTTTGACCAGCTACAAAACGCCAGGATATTCACAGTGTTGGACTTACGGTCCGGATATTGGCAGGTTTTAGTCAAACAATCGGACTGAGATTAAACAGCGTTCACAGTGGGAGGAAAGTAATACCGCTTCAAACGGATGTCGTTCGGACTCACAGGCGACCCGTTCACGTTCAGACGACTGATGCTGAAGGTGCTGGACGGAGTGAGCAACACTGTTGTCTGTGGAGAAGATATCGTTATTTACAGCACAAATGAGACAGAACATACAGTACAACTTTCAGCGGTGCTGCGGAAATTGAACAAGCTGGCCTATGCATCAATAGCTCATTGTCTCAACCGGCGAAACAAACAGTAGTATCTCTCGGTCACAAGGCCAGCCAGAGTGAGGTCCAGCCAATGTCCGAGAAAATGTTGGTGATCGAGGCTATCCCGGTACCAACATCGAAGAGAACGTTGCGACAGTTCCTCGGTTGTGTTGGGTTCTACAGTCGCTTCGCCACAAAATTCCATGACCTCGCGAGCGCATTATACGATATTCTGGAGAAAGATTGTCAGTTTCGCTGATCAGAAGAAACCAATCAAGCGTTTGTTGAGATCCAACAATTGATGAAGAAAGGACAGCTGACCTGAAATTGCCAGTGACTGGACAGGACTTCGTTGTCGCAACGGATGCAAATGGTATGGGAATCGGGCCGTACTAAAGCAGGAGGACGGTTTTCTAGTCGGTACAAAGTCCAGCTGAGCGAAACTACTCAACGACAAAGTAGCAGTGTTTGGCGATCGTGTGGGCCTTTGAAAAATAGAGGCCGCACCTGCTCGGTTGACGTTTTCATGTGGAGACCGACCACAAACCACTGGGGTGGATTAAATCGGCGAAGGACCTCCGAGGAAAACTGGTTCGTTGGGTGTTACGACTACAGGAGCACGACTTCACAATTCGCCGTGTAGCCGAAAACGAGAACTGTGTTCCCGGTTTGCTTTCCCGAACTCAACACCTGCATGAGGTCCACAAGGACGTGATCGGAATTAACAGTGTCGAACTGGAGATCGATCCCGGGGAGTTACAAGCAGCACAACGAATGGATACGGCGAGCCGGGCGGTGATTGACCAACGTCTATCAGGAGGAAAACTGCCAGAAAACTAAGTGAATTCTGAATTGAAAACTTTCAGAATGCACTGGTCCGATTTGCTGTCGAATAATGCCGGAATTTTGATGCGCCAACTGCGGGAGGGAATAAACGTTCCGGTCATACCGGCGGAGTTGAGGGCAACAATTGTGAAAGAATGTCATCAGCTGGTTCATACGGGATATCATCAAACCTATGAAACGCTGAAGCAAAGAGCACACTGGCCGGAAATGAAGAATGCTGTTAACAATTATATGCGGATTTGCCAGCAATGTCAGTTACTGAGGAGCTCCAACCAGCCCAGTCAGTATCTCACACAAACAATCCCAGTCAGTGAGATTGGGTAACGGTGGTCTATGGATGTGATGAGCCCCTTTCCAGTAACCAACTACCGAAATCATCACATCGTAGTCATGACTGAACACTTCATAAGGCGGATCAAAGCAGTCGCTATATCCGATCAGCGTGCGAGTCCTGTATGCAAGGCGGTGATGGAGCACATCGTAGCTAGTCACGAAATACCGCGAAGCGTATTGACGGACCAAGGCCTCTGTTTCGAAATTGAGGGGTTTCGGAGCTGCTTAGAGCGCTTGGATTGAAACGTCTCACGCAAGTCCTGAGGAGAATACGTCGTGCTGGTTGCAGTAGGCAATCAGTCTTTATGAGACAAGAAGTCGAATTTATGGGTTTACAACAGTATCAAGGAAATCGCAGTCTGTCATTGACTGACCGTATTAGCACATGCGGAGTCACAAACTGGGAGCTAACGGGTGTAATACATAAGAAAAAAATTGCCGAATAACGTAAGGCAAGACATCGAAGCTGTTTGTCAAATCCTGATACAGTATCTTTATCGCGACATTTGGATCGGGCCCCATNATAACAATCTCAGGATCAGTAAAACAATATATACGATTGTGTTTAGCTAGGGGTTGACTACAAAATTTCAGCACAAGAATTTTCCAACGACTTTGGCAACCGCGCGATACACTCACCACATATGGTCCTCTGAGCGCGAGTTCCGGACTCCATTGTTAGTAATTCCGTTTGAGCACCACACACTGCGCTGTATTGCACAAAGCAAAGCACGCTTATTAGCACGACTTCACGTTTACGAAAGGCTGCTATCAAGTGAGTTTTACATTGCAAAGTTCAAAAACTTTGATTGGTAGCAGTGAACGGTTTCATGGTTATTACATAGCGCTAAACGCTTACAATCCCTATTGGAATCACATCACCTCAGCTATTTCTGATGTTGTGAGAACAGACGGTCGCACTATACTACTTACACCACCACTATTCATTAGCGAGGGGACAGCATGGTCGAAGTGGCCGAAGGACAAATACGGGAGAGATACGGGAAGGATCATTGGAGGGCAGCATCACATGGAAGGGAGTTTACTACATGACCGGAACATCCTCAGATCAGTGTGGTGTGCAAATGAGTGTTTTTGTTCGTAGTCAGGTTGAGACACATAAGTCGTGTATTGGTTTCCGCCTCCTCGGTTCACAACACTAGAACATGCGGAAGTGATGATCTGGTGTTTAGTTTCCCCTGCTCTGGATATCCAGTGGCAAGTGTCCTGACATGTTTAATCCACCACGCCGCACCATTGTACTTTGAGTGCACTCGCGTAATGTTAGGCGATCTGCTGCGCGAAACCAATAGATTCCTGACATGCGGTCAGGAGACTCTAGTAACGAGTAAAATAATGTTATGATTGGTGTTGATGAGTGATTTGTGGGTGAATAGAGAAATAACCGCAAATTAATCGACCAATTTTGTTCGCGATCTTTCAAGCAAGGCACGTTAGATTATCGGTAAAATAAAGTACTGGCGGAAATAACTTGTAACGGATTGGTGTAGTGTGTGGTGATTATGATCCTGATGTTTATGAAAGCGACAACGATTGGCGGTAGCAGATAAGAGATGACGAGCACAATTTCAATACCCATTGGTGGAGTGGGCAGATTTCAGTGTGAACTGAATTGCGAAATCCTACAGGGGCAGTCGATACCCATAATCATTTAGTGGATCCCATAGGAGACAGTGGGATGAGTGGGCAACTGGGTCCATATGTGATATTTCTGAGCTTCCGTGGTTGCTTCGTATCTCAGCTGTTGGAGCGCTTGTCGCTTCTAGGCATGTCGTCACTGTCTCTGATTCGATTCGAATTGGAGTACAGACTTTTCGCAATTCAGTCTTCTCTAAATTACTCTAAACTATCTGTCATACGGTGGATGCCTTCGCGGATTCTGGTCTGTCCCTGTTACACAATAGAATAGCATGTACTTTGAACGAAACGATTAGGAGACGATCACTGGTATTGGCCGGTCAATACCAAATAACTAATAACACGGGCGAGTGTCAATTCTAAATTCACTTTACCTTACGAATGGTTGTTCAATCTCTCTTTATCGATGTCCCCAACCGAGAGAAACTGCTGACTGTTTGGGCACGGATTGTTCCGGAAATTACCCCACCTCCAATTCTAACAAATTGTGCGAAAAATTTGATTTTATTGTAAACTGAGACCGTCAACTGCAATTTCCAAAGCACACCATACAGACAAATCGAGGGAGTAGCGATGGACAGTTGTGGTGAAAATCTACTCGATTCACCGCTTACCCGATTCCAGACACGATAGAAGAGCTGAAATGGGGCCCGATCCAAATGTCGCGATAAAGATACTGTATCAGGATTTGACAAACAGCTTCGATGTCTTGCCTTACGTTATTCGGCAATTTTTTTCTTATGTATTACACCCGTTAGCTCCCAGTTTGTGACTCCGCATGTGCTAATACGGTCAGTCAATGACAGACTGCGATTTCCTTGATACTGTTGTAAACCCATAAATTCGACTTCTTGTCTCATAAAGACTGATTGCCTACTGCAACCAGCACGACGTATTCTCCTCAGGACTTGCGTGAGACGTTTCAATCCAAGCGCTCTAAGCAGCTCCGAAACCCCTCAATTTCGAAACAGAGGCCTTGGTCCGTCAATACGCTTCGCGGTATTTCGTGACTAGCTACGATGTGCTCCATCACCGCCTTGCATACAGGACTCGCACGCTGATCGGATATAGCGACTGCTTTGATCCGCCTTATGAAGTGTTCAGTCATGACTACGATGTGATGATTTCGGTAGTTGGTTACTGGAAAGGGGCTCATCACATCCATAGACCACCGTTACCCAATCTCACTGACTGGGATTGTTTGTGTGAGATACTGACTGGGCTGGTTGGAGCTCCTCAGTAACTGACATTGCTGGCAAATCCGCATATAATTGTTAACAGCATTCTTCATTTCCGGCCAGTGTGCTCTTTGCTTCAGCGTTTCATAGGTTTGATGATATCCCGTATGAACCAGCTGATGACATTCTTTCACAATTGTCGCCCTCAACTCCGCCGGTATGACCGGAACGTTTATTCCCTCCCGCAGTTGGCGCATCAAAATTCCGGCATTATTCGACAGCAAATCGGACCAGTGCATTCTGAAAGTTTTCAATTCAGAATTCACTTAGTTTTCTGGCAGTTTTCCTCCTGATAGACGTTGGTCAATCACCGCCCGGCTCGCCGTATCCATTCGTTGTGCTGCTTGTAACTCCCCGGGATCGATCTCCAGTTCGACACTGTTAATTCCGATCACGTCCTTGTGGACCTCATGCAGGTGTTGAGTTCGGGAAAGCAAACCGGGAACACAGTTCTCGTTTTCGGCTACACGGCGAATTGTGAAGTCGTGCTCCTGTAGTCGTAACACCCAACGAACCAGTTTTCCTCGGAGGTCCTTCGCCGATTTAATCCACCCCAGTGGTTTGCGGTCGGTCTCCACATGAAAACGTCAACCGAGCAGGTGCGGCCTCTATTTTTCAAAGGCCCACACGATCGCCAAACACTGCTACTTTGTCGTTGAGTAGTTTCGCTCAGCTGGACTTTGTACCGACTAGAAAACCGTCCTCCTGCTTTAGTACGGCCCGATTCCCATACCATTTGCATCCGTTGCGACAACGAAGTCCTGTCCAGTCACTGGCAATTTCAGGTCAGCTGTCCTTTCTTCATCAATTGTTGGATCTCAACAAACGCTTGATTGGTTTCTTCTGATCAGCGAAACTGACAATCTTTCTCCAGAATATCGTATAATGCGCTCGCGAGGTCATGGAATTTTGTGGCGAAGCGACTGTAGAACCCAACACAACCGAGGAACTGTCGCAACGTTCTCTTCGATGTTGGTACCGGGATAGCCTCGATCACCAACATTTTCTCGGACATTGGCTGGACCTCACTCTGGCTGGCCTTGTGACCGAGAGATACTACTGTTTGTTTCGCCGGTTGAGACAATGAGCTATTGATGCATAGGCCAGCTTGTTCAATTTCCGCAGCACCGCTGAAAGTTGTACTGTATGTTCTGTCTCATTTGTGCTGTAAATAACGATATCTTCTCCACAGACAACAGTGTTGCTCACTCCGTCCAGCACCTTCAGCATCAGTCGTCTGAACGTGAACGGGTCGCCTGTGAGTCCGAACGACATCCGTTTGAAGCGGTATTACTTTCCTCCCACTGTGAACGCTGTTTAATCTCAGTCCGATTGTTTGACTAAAACCTGCCAATATCCGGACCGTAAGTCCAACACTGTGAATATCCTGGCGTTTTGTAGCTGGTCAAAAATCGCCGCCATCACTGGGACTGTTACCACCTTATTGACCGTAATCTTATTGAGCCGCCTGAAATAGATGCGAAATTGAAATTTACCGTTGGGCTTCCTCACCAACAAGGAGAGGGAAATGAACGGCATGTTGGCTTCCTCGATGTTTTTCTTCTTTCAGTGCGTCCTTCACTTGTCGTTCAATTTACGGCTGCATGTGTATTAGGGTTTCTCTAGGGCCGACTGGCCGAAATCGATTTGACCCAATAGAGATTCCTTGTTCAACCCAGTCACAATAGTCATACGGGTCCTGATCCGTAGTGAACAATTCCCGAAATTTGCGTATCACCGCATTCAGCAACTAACTGTCACAAGCTGGTATCGCTGTGGGTGCGTTCGCCTCAATTTGTCCGAACTGAGGTTTGCGTCCCACCATATTCTGCCATATACCATAGACTGCCGGGCGTCTGGGGAAATGAAAATAGGGTGTTTGACTACGTGGCCATCGATTCGGATACCATATTCTGCCAGGCCATCAACTGTGAGGGTAAACACACCGACTGCTCGAACGACCATCGCACACGGCTGAACAATCCTTCCTGGCCTCGACCCAACCAGTAAAATCGCGGCCCCAGTGTCAATCAAACAGCACTCCCACCTACCATCGATTTCTAACCTAGCCTGAACTGCTGTCTTATCAACTGCCCCGATTACCGGATCTCCCTTCCCAAACGAAGAACAATCGGACAAACGTTTATTCAACTACGAGTTTTTCTTGCCCATTGGGCAAAATCTTTGCCAGTGCCCACGTCTTCCGTATCCGTAACACACATCGCCACGATTCCCTTCCTTCTCCACCTTCAGAGCCACCACCTCCTGAGTCAATCTTTACACTGCGCTTCGAAGGTCATTCAGTTCACTTGGCTCGCTTGCCTTCAACTCGTTGACTGTCGGAGATTTTTCTGTCGGCAATTGTCGGGCTACATCTGCCAACTGTTCCAGCGTCATCGGATGTGCGATGAGAGCAACCCTGAGCTGATCTCGGACTGCTGGTGGTACTCCCTCCAAGTACTGATCTGTCAGCATGCGTTGTTCTGAGTTCCGGTCTAAATTTGGCAAGGCTCCTGACAGCGCTGCCCGTAGTGACACGGCATAAACCAGACCGTCACCTTCTGGTCCAAGCCGGGCACCCTTGAGCCGTCTCCTCGCCTCCTGGCAGTCGGCGGGAACGTCGAACCCGGCGGCCAGCGCCTCCTTCGCGGTCGCCCACGCCAGCTTCGTAGGGACCTTACGTGCCGTATCCAGCCCTTGAACAACATCCGCAGGGCTGCCAGCTCCGCCCGGTCGGCCTTGACTCCAACCAATTGTTGTGAGTCGAGAACGCAGATGACACATGACATGAGAGATTGATAAAAGCGTAGCTTACTGACGGTCGTGTGCCGAGAATTGATTAGCGCAATTCAAAGGATGAGGATTCTGCGTTTTACTGGATGGTGCGGACAGAACATGAAATCCACTAAGCAGCCTATTAAACATTCATTATCATGTGGAAACCTCGGACTTTCTAAAGGGGGCATACAACAGATCTGAATTACTGGAATCACGTGCATTGCGGAACGGCGTGTGGATGCACCCAATATGGAGTCATATGTGGTGAAATCTTAGGCCTTATTTAGAAACTTCTCACAGATGACTTACACTTATTCGTCAGTCTCCGATGTAGACAACAAGAAAGAGATGTTACATTAGGATGCGTGGACTTCTTCAAAGCTGTGGCAAGAGTAGCAGCTATAGTTACGTCATCGGCTAGATCGTTGTTGCAGAATTCGTGTGGAGCGTCAAGAGGTCTACTTGAATGTGCGAGTTGTGATGAATAATATGCATTCCAGCACCCACAATTTTGCGACTGTTCCTGTGCTAACGTGTGCTGAGTATGGTATACATACTGTTTCCCGGTGGCAGTCCGATTGGTGTGATGCGTGTGGCACCGTTTTGAGAAGTCATATCCATAGAACGGAGTGGGCTTGCTTTGCGCGTTGATAGTAGGAGTTGAGAGTAGGAGTGGAGACAGGTGTCCTCGAACAGACAACCTAGAGAGTGAACACGAACTTCTTTCCTTCTTGTTCGCCCAGCGATTGATTTACGAGCTAGTCACCGTTATTCTGGTTAATTGATTTTATCCACCATCTTTCTAAGAACATGGGCTACCAGCCTTGTTAGAATAGAGGGAAAAACAAGCACAACGTGTCCACTGACTAGTTGGGAATGAACAAATAAAAACGACCATGGTCCATACAATGTGACTGGTCCAACTGGAAATCTTTACATTCAAATCAGCTTAGGATTTAGCTCATGATGTGTCGATTCGAGGTCTTGTGCGATTGAGCATTTGCGGAAGCGTGCAGTGTTTGTAGTATTGAACAAAATAAACTGTTGTGATGTGAGGCATCATTTATTCGATGGTAGATCACAGTGTTGTGCAAGGCCGTGAAACGTGGCTTATGCATATTCGAACGTTTAATTGTTATTTCGTTACGATTATGTTAATGACTAGCGCCATGGGAATTTGCACAACAACTTTGGAAGGTCAAGTTAAAAACCTCCATCTTCATGTTCTAACTGTCAGCTACTCAGAGGGGTATGCTATAAACCATTCCATCGAGTCATACGCCTCAGGTAACCTGAGAGGTGTAGTGTTAGCATTGTTCATTCTAGTAGTAACTATGAAATCGGGCTACAAACACCAGCTATCATGAGCCAGAGTAGAGTATGCGCCAGAGATGTATAAATGAATCTGGGTGATATGTTTAATATGCATATTAGTCATCTGGAACAACTTCCGGTTATGTGGTAGTCGAATTGGTCTCCTACGGAGTGGACCCTAGTTCCGGAGTGTCAGTGCTCATTAAGACTCACTAATCGTCAGTGAAATCTCAAAACAAAATCAAACGCAATTATAGGAATTCATCTTCTGAATAAGCGTGTAATTATTATTTCAATCTATACTTTTGTTTCCAGTGTTTTGCCAGACTACACCACAGGTTTGTCCCATGTGACAGAGCTTCGAGATATTATTCACAGGAAATTGTCAATGACCATTCATAAGAGAGGACAGAATGTATGAGCATCATACACAAAGATTCACCCCCACTAACTATGACCACCTTCTCACTGAAGTGGCACGCAATAAATGAGTCACCAAAATTGCCACGTAAATGTTTAACTGGTAGGAAGTAAAGGAGAGTAACAGAAGGGATAGTTTATATGTTGATGGATCGCGGAGTACCGGTGCGCTGGTTGAGTCCGTTTTCTAAATTATTCAAGTTATTTAGTCTTCGGTGGACATCTATCGCAGCAGGCTACCCAACCCCGAAAGACTCACAGGTGAGAAAACAGGGGAGATGTATTTATCCTGTACTGAACGATAGCCTTTCGGAGTTGTCTGTCCATTGCACCAAGTCCGGGTAATATAAAACTGAACGAACGGTGAAATACCTGTGCCAGGTAGATAAACAAGCTCACCATGTTGACAGACCGTTCGGTATCCAAATGCTACTGGAGACCTGGTGCCTTTTCATTCGTTGACTAATGCCGTACGTGAATTTTTCTAAGGCTACATTCGAAAAGAACTCGGTGTAGCGTGTTAGTGCATACAAGAGAAATGACTTCAATTAACGGTAACAGAACAGTTGTTACAAACGAGCATGTTAAATGTAGAAAACACTAACGTACTCAACAAACCTTACAGGCCTTCGGACGCGTCTACCATGTCAGTCACACAGTGGAGTAGGAGTTGCATGGCTGATGTACGGCGTGTTTCGTGTATGTTCGGGACGGGACGACGGAGCTGCAATTGTGGGTAGAACATTGGGGTCATCTTCCTCAAGAAACATGGGTTTGACTCGACCGCTTGAAACGACCTCGTGTAGCCATCAGGTTCGAGAGTAGAAGACTTTTCGCTTCGTTGTAACACACAGAAGGGGCCTGTATATGGCGGCTGCAGAGGTCTGCAAGAGCCGTCTGTGTGTATGAAGACGCGATAACAGGAAAAGCGTTGCTCGTGCAAATGCACGGATGACGACCGCTCCCGTGGTTGAACTGGACGTAGCTGTCGCGTGCGATTCTCTAAGCGTGCTACATACTTTCCGTAATCGACAGGTGTGACTGTTGAATTAGACACTAACTTGTTGGGTAAACGCAGGGTGCACCCGTGAACAAGCCGATCCGGTGTTGCTTTCAAACCCACCTTAACGGTGTTACAGAGACCAAGAAGGAATAGGGGTGAAATCTCTTGTCAGGTGGGTTTCGACTGCGCACAGCAGGATGCTTTCAACTGACGATGAAAACGTTCTACCATCCCGCTAGTCTCTGGGCGGTAGGCGGTATTGCTTGTGTGTGTGCACCCAAGAGTAGTCAAGAAATCTGCGAAAGATCCTTCAAAATGAGAACCATAATCGGTAGTCGCGACTTCAGGACAACCAAAGTGAGCTATCCAACGTTCCAAAACGGCTCAAGTCACTGTTTCGGACGTGCAATCAAGGGATGGGTTTGTCTGTGGCCACCTAGTAGACCATTCGACACAAATCAGGAGGAACATGAAGCCGCTAGAAGGTGGCAACGATCCGACGATGTCGACGTGCACGTGATGAAGACGTGCTTCGAGTGTAGGAAAGACACCGACAGAGTCCTTGGTGTGCCTATGAACCTCGGGACCGTGAGATTTCAAAGAGCAACGGACCCAATTACAGACGTCGTGGTTTACTTCGGGCCATACAAAACATCCAGGTATAAGGTTCACTGAAGCACTCATGCCGGGGTGCGATAAGTTATGCAGTGCGTTGAACACCCGCACGACGACATGGGAACTACAAGCCTAGGTGCGCTTTGTGAAACAACACACAGCATGGTCACCTCGGAGGGAGTTCGAGCAGCGGGCTGTATTGTGAGGGAGCTACGTTGATGGTGTTGCTCTGTCTTAGAGTCGCCTGTTTAAGCAGCGGCCATGGTGGCCAAATCAAGAGCAGTAGTCATAGAACTGCTTTCCTGATATACACGTGTGAGGGCGTCAGCGACAGGATTAAGCACACGTGAGACAGGCCGTGTATCTGTCGTAATCTGAGAGATATAGTCCACGTTCTGATTTCTCTGATAGAATACCTGTCGGACGATGAGTTCAACGGTTCATGATCAATGGTTTATGATCAGTGTAGACCATGGACTGTCGACCTTCAACAGCATGCTGCAATTGGCGTATTACGAGGTAACCTGCAAGCAACTCTCTTCCGAACGTGCTAAAGCGAGACTCGGTGGGCTGCAACTGTTTAGAAAAGAATGCTAGCGATTGGCACTGACATTCAACGAACTGCTGTAACACGGTATCATCAGCTGCATCGGAAGCGTCGTTTACGAACGACAACTGTGCACTAGGGTCAGGATGAGCGAGCAGGGCTATTTTGGAGATAACCGCTTTAAGCTCTTTAAAGGCCATACGCACTGAATCGGTGAATGACTGTTTAAGATCATCTCCGCAGAAGAGGTCTGTCATCGGCTGCATAATATACATTCAACGAGGAATGAATTGACAATAATAGTTTACCAAGACACCGAATCAGCGAAGCTACCTAAACGAAGAAGATTCAGGATAATCATGGATGGCTTGGACTTTAGCAGAAAGAGCAGCAATCCCATGGGCTGAAATCTGGTGACCTAGAAACTCGACAGCGGATTTGCTTAGCTCGCACTTTGTTGGGTTGACTGTAACTCCGCAGTTAGTCAGCCATTCAAATAAGCTGGATAGATGCGAAAGATGTTCCTCCTCAGAAAAGCCAGCAGTCAGGATGACCGAAATCTAGACCGCGGATTGTCGGAGGCTGGACAAGAAAGTCACACTCTCACGCCTCGTGCTCTTATTCCTTAGGCTTTACATTCTATGGGTGTTGTGTGAGTGAACTACAAGCAATGCAATGCAAGCCCCTTGTGGTGATGGTTAAGCGCAGGCGTCCTTTGACCTCGGTCACTATGACAGACTAATCGGAGTCGGATGCTACCAACCACGTGTATACTAATGTATATATTTGCGTGTGTATATATATAACTATATATATGCAAGTAGCACGTAATTATAGGGTGAGGTGGCAAACTTGTCTCGTTGTGGGAAGACGAAAAGCATTGTGGAAATTAACAAAAGGGAAGAATTGAGTGGGCGAACAAATCACGTCGATGCATATAGATACTCGCAACACGAGATCCAATGGCTATCGTTCTTCGCCATATTATTCTGCGCTCTCTTCCAAAGGTGATTGTTGCATTCTGGGTTCCGATCAGGAAACGGCGAACGGCCTACTGAAGCACTCTGTAGTGTGAATACCTTCATGCCTCGTTCCTAAGTCGTACGCCTGCTACCGGGCTGTCGGTTTCATCCTAACTCACCACGTGCAAGCAGTGCACTATGTGACAGGCGGTGAGCTGGCATTCGTAAGCTCTGATCAAGACAACGAGGATTGTGGGTGAAATCAGTATGTTCAGGGATCGACAGGGTTTATCCGTCCCGGAGAAACACTGGCGAATTTTGTCGTTGTTGACAGGATGTTTGCATAACATGTCACCAGTGCTTCGGAGGTACCGACAGTCTGAAACGGATACTCTATGAACATCTTCCGAGAGGATGGACTAAGTTTCGGAATCGTACAATAGGACCACACTTACAGTAGCGTTTTACACCTGGCCGTTCGCAGAAAGACCGAAATGATGCCGACGCCGCAGATGGCGTAATTTGACAAACACTATCGAGCCTTTGCTGTGTGATTTGTGATCTTCTCGGACACTCCGTCCGCGCTAAAGCAGCTCCCAACATACATGAACCCATCAACTACTTCTAACTACTCACTAATGGGGATGTGAGTGGGAGCAGAATCCTGTTTATCGTGCAACGGTAACTTACACTTAGTAGCTGCAAACACCATACCAGTCTGATCACTGATTTGCCTGAGAAGTTCTGAGCCATCGGTAAGCATTTGTAGATTACGGTGATATTGTCTGCATTTTCTATGCTTCGAAGTGGAGTGCCTGGGAGCAAATCTATAACAACATACTCTCAGATTGTCAGGGTTTAGTCCAGGCGCAGTGAGTCGTTTTTCCCAAATACGAATCCATCAGACTTGAAATATTCGAAGACCGTCGGGAATAGAGACGAAATATTTATTGGACAAAATGTACAAGTGGTTTCTCATAGCGCCTAAAACGATACGCACATGTGAGTTGGCTAAGGAGGTTGGAGAGCAGCCGTCGGCAAGCGAGTTAACCGGAGGTGTGTGGTTCGGATTCGCGCCACACAGTTACTTGGCATGCGGGCAAGAATCGGATAACATATATCATGCGAATTTCACTAATAGGCTATGTACAATTTGTAACATTGGGTATTATGACCATCTTATACACCAAATCACAGACAGGGCAGTGGAATATCCAGCTCACCAAAACAGCACACCCTGATATCTCGTCTACTGCAAAGTTGAATAGGAAGAGGTGGCTGGGTTACCTTGGGAACACCACTCGAGAGGATGAGGGTCGGCGATGAGTTGTCATATATATGCCCTAACTCTCTCTGAGGTCTGACAATAAATTGCCTTCAGGATGTTCACATACTTCACAAGCACACCCTTCATTGATATACTGTTCCAGGTTGCAGCCCTTTCAACCGAATCGAAGGCCCCTCTGATATCCGAGCAGACGACAACTGTTAGACTGTTGTACGAATGGCGAAGTTCAAACATCTGCCGACGTGTGAAGATGTGATCAGTGCAGCTAAGCCAGGGTGAACCCAGCTTGATCCGTGCGAATATGCCATTGGAGCGTTTCGCCTAGTCTACGAGGTCCAATGGCTGTGAGCAAATTGAATGCAATGTGGATCAGGATGGCCCCCCCTGTGATTTGCACACGAAGTGCACGAGTCCGTATTGCAAATGGGGGCGATGTTCGCCAAACATCAGTCGCTTGGAACAACCTCACTGATCCAGAATTTCTGGAACAGAGCCATCATCTCCTTGACTGAGGATGGATCTACATCCGCTAAAAGGGCTGCAATTCTTGAGAGGCTAGTGCTTTGTGGGTGAGATTTCTGTTCCCGAAGACGGGAAAGCGTGAAAAGACTAATGACCACAGGCTCAGCTTAAATACAGTCAATGCCAAGGGTGGCCATTCGAATTGCTGTTGCAAGTACCCGGCCCAGAATCCCAAGCGTCAATGCAGGTTGTGGCTACTCAGATTACCCCGTTCACTCATTGCTGCTTGCTCCCTGTTACTTGGGTGAGACGGAACGGCTTCCGAGAGTTCTCGGCAGCGGCGACTCGATTCAGCTTGATAACGAGCTGTGTGCGCTAGTTTAATGAGCTTGTGATAATCATCATCTCTGACTCTTTGTGGACCACAGTTTGTGAGAGCATATGTTGCCTCTCGATGTTCAAATCGTCCCTTCCGGTTTGACAGTGTAAAGGTTGACTGGTATTTAGTCAATCAGCGCCTTGTCACTGTGTGCGATCAGGA
>QNGE01003202.1:51527-90505 GCA_008508345.1 Paragonimus westermani
GAAATATGAAGACTTTGACTGCTCCATTGAGCAAAGTGGGCAGGCATCGCCTGCCTGGATGGGGTCCTCGTGATCACTCAAACCGTTGGTTAGAGACGCTATCCGAGATGGCGGTGTGTCGCAGTCAATGGCGTACCTGTATCCATACCATTTCTAGTTCTTCCATCTAGTCTTCTTCAATCTTTGTTGTCCTTCGTCGTACTCTTTCCTTCTAGGATATTGCACGTCACTGTTGAGGTGAGCGGCGGCCCGAGCCACAGTACCTCTTGGTCAGGCTCATGGCTGTTTTGATGATGGTGATGATGATGCATGCTTGGAATCTACGCAGTTACTTCAGATTGACTTGCAATCTGGAAAGCAGCCACGCCACTCCCGCAGAAGGGCAATAGTTGTATTCTTGGACATCGGAAGGGTCGTCGGTTCGGTTGAGGGAGCTGCAATCTGGAAGGGTGTGCCTGAGAAGTATGTGAGCATCCTTAAAGTGATTTACTGTCGGGCCTTCCACCGAATTAGGGCTTGTGGCAGCGTATCACCGACAGTTATCATCTTAAGGAGGTTCCGACAAGGCTGTCCATCCCCCTCCTTCCTACTTAACTTCGCAGTAGACAAGGTCCTGGAGTGTGCCCTGACACAGTGCGGGTGTGATGATGTGGATTTGCTCCCAGGCACTCGACCTGGAGAAAGAGTATACAGAGGAAACCACCCTAATCCATGTGAGTTCACAGAGAGCCCAGAACATCTCAGAGAGATTGTAGGCCTCAGTTCGTCGGTTTGGTATGGTCTGTGTATCTACTAAGTGCAGGGTGCTGTTGCACAGAGGATGTTCACAGACTGTCCATTTTCGACGGTCAGTGTCTCCTAAGCATTAGCAGCATGTGGCGGGAGCGTCGTGTCAACAATGATGTAGTTCGCCGACGTGTCTTGTGAACGGATAGACTCTATCGACCTCCTGATCATTCTGATTTCATCTCACAGGTTTCGTTGGCTTAGCCACATCTTACAAATATCAACAGATCGCCTGCCACCTCATGCTTTGTTTGCGAGTGATGGGTTAGGCTGGAGGTAGTAACTTGGTGTTCAACGCATGACTTAGGTTCGGGATATGAAAACACTTACTTCGAAGCCTTCTCCAGTAGGGCGCTTCCGGCTTTCTGATGGGGGTCCGAAAGACAATGAACACCTTTAGTTGAGGAAACTGTCTGAAATAGCGAAGAACTGAAGTCAGTGACACTCGTGTTACGAGTCTGTGCGTGCATCGTTGTAACCTATTCTTTTTTATCCCTCTACTTTTTTCCATCCATCCTGTGTATTACTTTCTTCCTCTTATATTGTAGCACATCTGCCACTCCTGTGGTTTTTACATGTTAAGTATATATAAATGTATATAACCTTGTGATTGTTTTATTTGGTCAGACCTGTCGATGTAGCTTGCAGTTTCAGGAACGTGAAAATACCTGTTTCATTAATTGTGGAAGTTTTACATTACAACGTCCTGGAGACACTGGCTGGTGGATGTATCTTTGGGACTTCCACTTAGTATTTTGCGTCAAGAAAATCTGGGCCAAGGGCATCAAAGGGTTAACAGAAGTAAAAGATGCTTTGGTGACTAGTCTGTTTACGGTTGTTCATCACATAGTTAGCTACATAATTACATCACGGTTGCGGGTTAGAGGACAGTTAGGTGACTAACTTGGTCTCCGGTGGTGTCAGGCGGTTCACGGGGGTCAGAACACCTTATACTTTTGATGCTATTCGAAACTTCAAAACATCGAGAATTAGCTATCAAAGGATGCTGTTCTGTGATTGTTCAGTCCTTCAGATCGTTGCTAGGACCCGACTGCCATATACACCCAGCTGAATGTCCCCAGTCAAGTTCGTTTTTCTATCGCGTTTCAGGCCACATCGCTTGCATAGGTAGCACATCCAGCTACTTCTCCCTGTTTCATGCGATTCTGCTGTTTACACTTCCATTTAATTTCATAGCTTGAATGATTGCTGCGAAGAAGCGCTGTCTGAGGACTCGTCGAGCTAGTGATTCCTCCGACTCTGAAGGTGCAAACGCGGAAGATCACGTGGAGGTCTCATCCGTTCGCAACAGTGTTGTTGTCGTTGAAGCAATACGGGAGCTGCAGAAAGTTCGCAAGCGACCTGCTGGCATCAGTTTATCCGCTCTTTCCACAGGCAAGGTGGCACCAGAAGAATTAGCTATCGTGAGCGATCCGTTTAAATTGAAGACTGGAGGTCTGGTGGTGATGAGACACGTTACTGACCCGAAATCTAACGAAGATGAAGATGACGTGGAGGCTCGGTTAGCGAAAACGTTTGCAACCGAGACCAACAAACGGGACGAAGATGCGGAGATGTATGTAAGTGGTTTCTGACAATATGTGATCTCGTTTTTCCTTCAGGATCAAGTACATCGAAGAGGAAGTTGCAAGGCGCAAAGGATTGCGAAAATCTCCATCCCCTGAACCGTAAGCATAATAACAATACATTGTTTTTTGTCGAGAATCTTCTGTGGAGCTGTATACTTATCGATGACTTAACGGCACTTCCTCTAATTTTGCTTATCAGTTCCTGTTGGGTTATTTTTTGGTAGTGTTCTCAATAGGGGTCTAGTTGCCTTCTGTGTCAAACCGGACCTATCAGATGAATTTTTCATACCGAGACCACATCTCCTTTGTATTACCGTCGTTAACAAGCTCGAGGATCAGCTGCGCTATTCATACTGTGCGTCCAGGAATTCACGCTCTTATTTGCTTCCCAACTACCGTGAACCTGACCAGATGGCGTTGTGGCTCCAGCCACAGTTCATTGCAACATTGGCACGGAACATCACAGAAAACAAATGTATCAAGAAGGAGAGAGCAGAACGCGGGACAGAACAAGATCAAGTGAAACAGCTGGAAATGTTGTAGTTGCGGGCACACTATTGGATTCGCACTTCTGATTTGTGACTTGAATCATTACGAGCTGTTTAACCGGATGGGCGACACCTACCGACCTAGCGGAACAACGAAGGACGTCATATTTCGTGATCGCGTCGGTGGCCGACCATCTCCTTGTTTTACCCAACCATCGATGATCCCAGTGCCGAATGCCGGTCACACGGAACGCGTAACGCAGTCATCGCAAATGTGCAGTTTACTTACTTGACCATTTGGCATATCTGGCGCTTTTGAAAATGCACATAGTCGAATGGCTCTACTACTCAACCGGTCATCACGCTTGAAATGGGCTAAGAGATGGAGACAAAGAAGCGACCGCATTTGTCACACAAGCGCCCACTTGGCCCAATACATCAGAACGTGCAGCTGGTCACTAATGTGGCTGCAGAGTAACACAGACTGCCATTTCTCCTAAACTATCTAGTCGAAACATTTTTCAAAATCAACCCATCACCAGATTGCAATGCATGTGTGCTAGATTTGCCATACTAAACAACGTGTTTCACAACGGTCCGGTCGTTTGACTGTCCCACATTGCCCGGCGAAACGAACAGACTGTTGGGACGTCACTGTTGATGTCCACACACTGGACAACGGAACAGTATGTACGATTAGTTTATCTGTTCGTAGTAGTCCACCTCAACGCTGATAAAACTGCGAGGTCTTCCGTCTGATGTGATTAACTTAACGTACTGTAATTTTGCTAGATAGTTGGCAAGACTCCTATCTGCGCCGTCGTCCTGGCTGTCATCAAACGCAGTTGTTGGTCCGGTAGCCTAGGGAACCGAGATCCTGTGTGTACCACTCCCTCGGGATTTTTAAGGGGTCACATGCTTTTTTGTGTTTGGATATGCACACGTTTGTTTTTTACACCTCGTGTGATCACACCGGTCGGGCTTGATGCTCTCTGGTGTACTGTAGATATCGGGAATTATCATGCTTGGGGACAAAACGTTGTGTTCTCAATCCATTTGTTAAAAGCCTGTTGAACACCAGGCTCGAACTGCGTTACCCAGTTCTCACTAAATTTAGCACGGATTTTTTACAAAACGATGGAACATTAAGGTTTTTGTACCGTGTCCGTTTTGTGTTAAGTCTGATATATATATATATATATATATATATATATATATACAGCCATACATACGTTTGGCTGGTAAACTCAACCTCTTATGTTTGTACGATTTGTCCGATACCCTCCCGCCACGAGCGGGAACAACCTTGTGCCCACGGAACAACGCTACAAATGCAAGCGTCGCCTAGCAGCCGGCTGCCGCTAGTTGCATGACCGATCTGAAAAGCTTCAGTATCGTTCACTCGGTGGTGTACATTTAGATGTTGCAAACTTTTATCGTCGACCCCTCGTCAAGGTCCTGTCGGAAAACGTTGTTTTAAATAAACGTGCATGACTTGTTCAAACACTGTTTCTCTTGTGGAGCACGGGCGTATTCATGCCTGTGTAAACTGAACACATCAGTTCATTACCTCAATCCTGCTTCAACAACCATTGAGACGAAATTCGATGTGTGCTTACAATGCTGTCGGTGGAAATTCAAAAAAGGATTTTCTGAGGACATGTAGGACCAACGTTGATATTGGCATAATTTCAGTTTTTCCTTCCACTGTTAACATATTCTGCTCCGTGAAACAGCGCGCGGCCTGTTTTCCTATACGCTATCTGTTGTGTAAGTCTGCCTTAAAACGGAGGCTTTACTGATGTTCTCAACACTTATGTCATATTAGGGGGTGAAATCCGTCCCTTTTTACACACGTGTTTTGATTGATTCAAGCACCACACAGGGTTACTGAATCAGGCTACTGGGACAACCCTTCGTTTCCACTGAGTTAGGTTAATATGCACCCCAACGTTCTTCTCAACCACTTTTATCAACAGTGCCGAAGGTTCAGATCTTCTGCAAGACGTTCCTGAATACTTACGTCCAGCCATAGGTCAACAGAAAGAAGATATGCTCTCGAACCAGATGCTCTGTGGTATCCCTGAAATAGATTTGGGTGTGGAGGCCAAAATGCGAAACATTGAAGCCACTGAAGATGCGAAACAGACTTTACTGAAACAACGTTTCACTCGCCGACATGGGTTTCCACTCGACGGGCTCGCACCGGCAAATGTTGCAGTCAACTTTGTACAGCACAGTCGATGGCGTAAGTTGTCCGTATGCATTGTTTATGAACCAGTCCATCCGTTTGTTTCATTTTTATTTTGGCTTTATGGTCCTATATTTCTAACCCAGCGTCACCATAATGTTTTTTTACAGTCGCATTATGCATGTGATGATTGTCTCTGGTAACTTGGTGTAAGTTTTGAACTTCACGTTTCTGAGCCGAAAATTCATTATAAGCTGCACAAACCTCTCCGGCAGATATTCCGAGCCATAGTCTAAGCCATTGGTTCATGCAGTATGTTTCAGGGCCAACGTATCTTACTTGGTACTCCTGAAAGGAATAATTTTTGTCCAAGAAACATTTACGGACTGGGGAGTTGTTTACTGTTAGGTAACTTCATTGCATACAAAACCTCCCGCCACCATGTAAGAGGCACTTTAGGACCCGAACTAGACTCATCTCCCCCATGAATAAACAAGATCATAGCCTTGTCGGACTAACCCCCAGTCGGCTCATCTCAATCCATTTGAAAACATTCTGCATCTGTCGCTTTGGCAAGTTGAAATCCGGTCTGCACTCGTTCGGGGAACTCAACCCAGGACCTGTTCGACAGCATATTTCCATGAACCACGCCAGGGTAACGTCTATGGAATACTCACCAGAACGCGTAGACGATGCTCTTAAGGCCCCATCTGTTAAAAGATGTATGCGTTGAGAATATCAGTGATTTCTATGTTGGATTCTTCGCATCTAAGACTGTTGACAATTAAAAGACGAGCGAAGCTTACTTCTGCTAAAAAACAAGAAGGCAAATCATACTTGGTGAATCTTTTTAAACGTTTCAACATTGAACTAACCTAGCATCGTTTGTTGTTGCTCTTCTTAGTATGACTCTGTGCCAACATTTGAAAGCAGCTTATCTGCAAGACGAGTATACCCGGGTTCAGATCTTCCCTAGGCGGCTGTTCTCCGGGCAGTCCGTGTTGTCGTGCTGCTTCATGGAGACAGATGCCAAATTATATTGTGTCAAATAATTCTCTTCCCTTCACCTTATAATCCGGACGATACGTAGCTATTACTGTTCACCTCCGCGTGTGATAAGTCTTCATAATCTAATGATTTCAGTTATCACAAGTTGTATGCTAGGGTCAAGTGGATAGTAGACTTCCTTTCAGGGTTCCATTAATACTTCAATAAATTAATGTGCACCCTTTGTAAGACTCCAGTATGAGCGGTGGTGTATGTGACTACTCTGACATGTGTTCGTGCAAACGTGGATTAGATTCCATGGGTTTGAGATGTTCCCGCTTTGAAGAAGGAACACCTCCATGGGAGAGCTTCTTTTACCCACTGTGAAAAATGTTCCTTACTGGTATGTGTGCGATTTATCACATGCAGAATCGTCAAGATTACTTGGATACTCTTCTCTGCACCCACGAGTGGTGTTCACTTTGCACGTACTTTACAACCTTTTGTTTTTCATTTATTCTCCCAGATAACCACTCAAATGTGGCTCATCCTTCCGATGCAGACTACAAGAGGGATCTGTCGAGCATTTCTACCAAAAAGGAACCACTCAAACCAGAACCTTGCAACTCAGAACAAGTTCACCTTGAGAGTTAGTTTACCTACTATTTCCTCTGTTTATTTCGTGATGTTATGTTTCATGTTTGTAGATCGTTCACATGATCGTGTGGCCGTAATATTTATTATGGTGGATCTCGTTTCGTAACGTATCATCACAATGAGTGGATGACAAGTCAGATTCATTTATAGCAATGGGTCTCCGAGTCCTTAAACTCATCGCATCCTTGGCTCCATAAGCGTGACGTCATTACCACCCCTAATTCGTATCCGTCATTCAGACACTGAAATCAGGACCGTAATCACTGAATACATTTCTACTAACCTAGTATCAAGCCACGTACATGTTTGAGGGTCAACGCGATAGCTGATCATGGAGAAACCATGCTAGCTTGTCAACAGTGGGCTGAAGGTTATTCTAAAAAAGTTGTCGATAATCGTTTTCAGAACTTCGAAGCGTCACTCTCCTACCCAGTTTGCCATCAACAATCCATCTTCTTCACATCGCCCTTTACAAGGTGATATGGCCCACTTTAGGAAACGATAGTTAGTGGCCAATAAATTAGTTTATTGTTGACAAAGTGTAATAAGTTAATTATATTGTTCGAGTTATTGAGACAATTCGTGGGATCATCAGTTAAACAAATTGATGTGATTCTTGACTTTTTTTCATGCGTGAGTTCCTCTGTGTTGTCTGACAGACTAGACAAACCTGTTCGCAGAATGTCTACTAACTGAATACCAGTCAGTGGATGTGGTAACTGGTGCTGTATGTGATTCATCTTCGAGGGGAGTTGGTTGCAAATATGAGTGCCGCTGAATATTTCTACCGCTTTTGTTGTTGAAACATCGGTCCACAGGTTGCCGACCTCGTTTTCACAGTTACCATGTCTGCAAGGAGCGACTGTATTTCGTTAGAACATGGTGCTAAACGGGGTCAAACTCTGAAGCGTTCGATGAACTAGCAGTTTCCCTCAGATTTATTATCATGTCTGATATCCGTTCACGTTGCTGTCACTTCCGTTGAACCAAGTGGTCGTGATTTCACCCCGCATTATTTTGCTCAATGTCTGAACAAGAGTGTCATGGATGAGATTCGCAACGTGGTTTGTTATGGCTGATGAACCGTCCTCGAGCCATCCATCTTAACCTGAAGCTACTTCATAGCCAATTAATCATCTCCCCTAAATTGCAGATGGGTAGTACCATGTTGGCAAGTCTAAGCGAGAGCCAAGTCAACAGCTGTTGTGTATGATTGGGCAACTGAACCGTATTCACACCATGCTTGACCCGGTGTATCTTCTGACAACGAATACCGCTTGGCGTAGAATTCTGTGAATGCATGCTAAATTGACTTAATCACTTTTCCATTCTACATGACACCTTTGTAATGTGAGCTAGATGTAACCCGGTAGCATCAGTGCCCCACTATTAATCACGTGGTCGCAGGTTTTAATCCCTGTTACTGCGATTGCTCTTTACGTCTTGATATTGGTAGGCTGATTGTAGCCAGCCTTGAATGTATGCCTTAGTGTGTTGCATGGTAGCACGCATCTTTTGGTATGAAAGCTGAGGACTTTACTTTTCATGCAATATTCAACGGATGTCTGTCGAACCTTTCCTCATGTTCCGTTCATGTACAAGTATGTAATCGGGGTAGTATCTGGCTGTTTTCTGTCTCCTCATTCAAACGTGGTACGTCATTTCCAACGTAACCTATCATTTGTCATTAATCAGAATTCGTGAACTGGCCCTCCATTTGGTTTCAGTCTTGTCATCCCTGTATTACTTGCGCGTATGAGTTGCTCTACCTGATTAACTTCTGCACAGATGGACAACGTTTTTCATCGGGACACCACAATGCGATCATCATTGCATGACGTACAAAATCACACGAAGACTGTATACTGCAGTCAAGCTGTCCAAACTCAGTTAGGAACAGTCACAGTGATCAGCTGTTGGACCGGCGACCTTACGATCGGCAATCGGGCGTCGTTACCACCAAGCTATATCGAACTCACACTGACCATCAAATTCATGCTCACATCGAACTTAGGTCTGCCCTCAACTATGCATCTACGCTCATCACCCATTTAACCCCCAATCTCCCCTGGTCTGACAGTAGCCAGGTGTAACCTTTTCCGATCAACCTGCCTATTCCTCAGGACCGCAAAAAAATAATATGACCAATTTCTACTCACATACGAATTTCTGCTACCTATTCACTTCGCTTAATTCGTTACTATCTAACGATCTTCTTTAGTGGAACATTGACCGGAAGCCACTGTATAAACATCCGGTACATTAAACTTCATCAGGAAAGAGTTCACCATAGTCCATAGAAGCATAATGTACGTGCGCAGCTTTGTGCTGTGTTCCAATTGTGCGCTTCAGCGTATTCACATGAAATGTTTACCAGCTGACCGGGCTTGTTTGTGATGAGTGCTGTTGTGATGCGAACTGATTTGTTTGGCGTACAAACATACTGTCTGTCGCCTCATATTTTTGCTCAGCTTGAGGTCTCCCAGCAACTGTGTAACGAAGTTAACAACGAAAGCATTTTTCGTGCTTTGTTCAACATTGTCGTAGATAAATTAATGTGGGGGGGCTATTTATGACAATTACATAATGTCACCATAGACTTCCTACGTGGTAGGAATTCGATTATTCGTGGCACTAGGTGCAAAAAACAACCGTTTGACAACTTGTAAACAGCTTAACTAAATTCAGGCCGAACAACTCTGTAACTGATGTTTGCTATCAGACAACGACGTTACAGAAATCGTGGGGCAGTTAGTTTATCAAGGACACTATGTTAGGAACAGCAGGGGTATGGGCTTCAGAACCTTGGCGATCTTCAACTGCCCAGATCATCTCCAGCAAAAACGATACTATTCGATGACTGGAATGTAGCACTTCATCGAGCGGCGTCAAAGAATCAGCAACAATAATGTTAATGGGAAGGTCAGTCATGTTTATTCATTCGATTTTACAGGCCCCGTAGACGTGTTTAGCTGGCATTGTTTGGTTGTGTGTTGTGAATTCTCACCATAGATTGTATTGTTTTCTTTCGGGCTGAGGGCTTCGTGTGTGTTACAGTCTGTGGTCGGGCACTTTCGATGGGATGGCAGATTGACGGATTTCAATTCCGTAACTGTTGTGTGGCTAATTTTTTTCTATGAAATAAAGACAATTAATGAACAGGGATGGGAAAACTCACAAAAACGTTTTGAAAGTACTTCTTCACTCTCCCACCACCTACAACTCGTGATAATAACAAGGCGGTAGTTCGTTGTGTGAATTTCTCAGACTTTTCTTTTCCTAAACTTACTTTTGCACCTAAAATTCCACACACACGTAGTGTGGTTACCAATCATATTTCCATATCTGTTTCTTGCAGAGGAGCGCGAGCGATTACGTGCCGAACGAGCTACCGACAGCATCGCGTTACAGCGATTTCGAAGCTACATGCGTGATCGTAGGCGACGGTGAGCAGTTGTGGTGCAAATTGAGACAGATTGGCGTATATGCATTCGAGTTCGCACAGCGCCCCTTGGAATTTTTCCACACACTTATTCTTGAAACAGTGCTCAATGTTGTTTGCATGCATGACGGCATACTTACGCACGCCTGTGACACCCGACTCTTATTTGTACATACATTCCTCTAACAGCTCCGTCTTCTGTTCTTCCCTTGCTCCCAGCTTAGCACACTGTGTTGACCTCTTGCATTCCAGCTAAGTTTTGTGACTCAATGTACAAGTAATACTTATCTTTGTTCCATTCTGTCCTGGAACCAGCGGTGTTATCCGCTTCTGGGTTGTCTTTTAATATCCAACTTGGTCGGCATGCTCAACATAGAATGCGAACTAAGCCTCTGTTGCTCATCGATACTAACTTTTTCAGTCGACTGATTTCGTTTTCGAACCACACTTACCTCGACTGTTTCTGAAGTTATGGCTTAGGCACTGACTATATCCGGCCTCTCGCATGCCACATTTTGAAACAGAAGCATGCGGGGTAACTAGACACCATTCAGTTTATGTAAAGATGTATTCGAAAATTACATGGACCGTGAACCATTTCACACTTAGTGGGAAAGATAGTGAGATTCATTCGACAGTATATGGTTACGCAACCCTGTTTGAGCGCTGTGCGTGACGTTCCGCCCCCAGTTACCTTCGTACTGATTTCTTGAATGGGAACGAACTACTATCGAATTATCAGTAGTATAATTCGTGGATCAATTTTCGAAACGTCAATTGGTTCATGGTCGGCAGGCACTCGAGTGATTTTTGGACGAAGGGCCAAAGTGCTTCTAAGCGCACAGGCGTGGATCATGAAGTCTAAAGGCAATTACCTGGGTTTTTGATGCCAGTCGCACTCTGATGGATACGAGGTGGGCTTGGCGGACTTTTTAAATGGTTCGAAACGCTTCGTCCGACCTAATTCGATGTAATACAATATCCGATTACATTTATAAATCGCATTTGTCTTCATGAAGGTAAATGTGCATGGTTAATGAGGCATCAGCACAGCATGCGTTATTGCAGTGGAATTACCTGTGGTCTGGTGGTAATGAACACAGGTAAGCAAGTCTCGCGCGGTTCGAAGCGCATGCCTATGAACAGTTGACTTTTTTCATAAACCAGGTAAAATTTTGAAGCTCTTGGATCATTCGACACAGGTACTCTCTATTCCATCCAGCGACTAAGAACACTGTCGATAAAACCGCCGTACCATACGAAGCATTAGTGTTGGTTAGTGATGGCAGTCTTATTTCAGTGGTATCAGGATACCTTGAAGAACTGGCGGACCACGCGTCAGCATTGTTCGCTCCATACAGAACTTTCGGAATTATGCAGTGTTTAGAGCCCCACTGACAGAGAACTAATAAATAAAGCTTTTCTGTTTCAACGGGCCATTATTTGTTCTGAAGGTTCGGCGTTCAAAGTTCTGGTAGCTTTCGTGCTATTTCTGTCTAAGCGTCATCCTATTCAACCTTCGTGTTACGTTAGCCTTGCAATCATTGTTTTACCTTTGTGAGCCAAGTGGTTAGTTTCATCTGGATGCACGCTCGCGGATCATGTGATGCCTCCTGGCCTTATGCATTAACATCATCCTTCGGGGATCTCCCGGCCCGTATACTTTATTTTTGCTATGCCGATTGGTACGCTGTGTTGCTACGTACGTGCACAGGTGCTTAAGATGTTTCCGAAAAGCACCGTCGATACTTGTGCGCGAATTTGGGTGCTTCCTTGGACGTACACAATTTTTGCACTTTGTTCTACCGATGACCCCCTAAACCTTGATACCGCTGTTGCTTTCCTTCCAGTACTGTCAATGATGCTTTTCTTATTGGTATACAATGTTCGACAAAAAAATGAACTGGGACAAGTGGCGCCAGTTAGCTTGGTTGGGGCTGACACGAAAGAGACGCACCTGTCGCTCGCACGCCGCTGCACTTTTAAGAGTGTGTTGGCTGGATGTCCACTCACTTGAACTAACCGAGGCAATTTGTTAGTCTTCATTGTTTTCCGTTTCTCACGTGATCTGATAGAATGCACTCACTCGACCAGTCGCCGTTTCACTCGACCGAACACTACCCCGCCGTTGTGGAAGGCAAACCAATAAGCCATGATTTCGCCAGAAATGTTTGAACGGAAGAGTAAACATGTAAAACATCAAGAGTGAGTGGTTTAACGATCGTCTTGACATTCTTACAATGCCATATTGTACTGATTAAGTCAATGCTTGTTCTACTTCATGGCCAACTGAAAGGGGTAAGCTGGTCTTTTGGGATCAATTCGCAAGCAGTTTTATCGGTGACGACTTATTACAATAATATTTGTTATTAATATTGTCCGCCCAGCACGACTGTGTATTTCAAGGTGATAGTACGTTGTGGGTACGATTAAACAAGACATGGAAGTGTAATTCATCTTGCAACGGGAACACCACTTCTTTCATGACGAATTCGCTCTGAACGCGTTTTCTGATTGTTTTCCAGCTGTTCTGCCTGGTCGAGGTGTGATGCTATCAGTTGGAATGTTGTTACATTCAGCAGATTAGTGAGGAAATCGGTTATTCAAAGAATGAATAATAATCAGCGAAGGTCACCTAGACGACCGTTGGGGAGAGGTAGTCACACTTGAGTAAAAGGAATCGAGATCGAGCACTGTTCTATTGTTCCATTTACACACCTAGCCAGCATTTCGTTTGAGCCTGTTTTGTCCACGTGCCAGCTTGTGTATACATGGCCTGTGCCGATTGGGTGCTTGAAGCTACCCTACCCACTTTTTGTCCAAGAGTGTATATATCCTGCTGCACGGGCTCACGCCGCAAATTTAGTTAGTTTTCGATTTTGATCAAACGGGTGTATTATAGAGGTACTCATTAAGCTGAACAAGATTCAACACTCATATTTCTCCTTTCTAGGTTATTACATCAAATTTCACATGTGCCAAAAACACCCCTTCCGCATTGTAAGATGTACGACACAATGCATGCAATTTGAATGGTATATTTTATCATGTGCATACCATAACAAAACGAGTCGGGTGTTGCTCTCACACTTTTTGGGCGCGTTCTCCCTCAGGATTCTATCATAGGCTTACGTATTCTCAAGCCACTGCGAATCATCGTTTGATGCATTAGTCTTTCGTTCACATTTATGTAACACTTTCTTGTAGATCAAACACAGTTAGACCGTTGTAAACTGCCTTTTCACAGTTACGAAACTTGGAGATTCTAATAAGTACCTTCATTCCCGTTCACAATATCGAAAACGCTCTCCCCAATTAGAACCGACTTAAAAATCAATGTCCGACTTATATCATGCTAAGTCTACCATCAACCACTCTGTTAGAAAATGTTACTGTAATTATTTTTGCTCTCATACCTATTTTGACAAGTGACTGAGTAAGTACGGTTAAGCTACCTTGGCTGTTTCTCACCCAACCACACACTTAGCATGAATAACCAGCAACTGACTGCGCACGGTACGGCTGCACAGAAGTATTGACGCATCAAACCATGAACGATAGACACCCGTTCAGTTTACTGCTGGTCTGACAGTTTTGTTTTTGTGGATTTTTGCACACTTGGCTAGACATCCCATCTATGCTGTGCGTAAACAAAAGTGATCTTAAACTTTTGTTACTTCCCGCCTAAAGGTGACCTGTTCGTGTTGGGCCATCTGTTGCAAAGCGTTGTTGGTTGCCCTCTTATGTCGCACGAAATTTCTCCCTAATGGGACTGTTCAGATGATTGGTTTGCATGTTCTGTGCTAATTTCTACGCAGCGACAGTAATTCTGCCACCGAATTCTAGCCCACTGTGAACAGTTTTCAAAATTCTACTTTAAGTGAACATTCAGTTGCCTCGTTCTCTTTTGGTGGCCTTCCACCGTAATTTTCTTCTACACACCCGTGACCTTTACTTATCTACGACTTACAGTTTGCAAGTGACTGCCTCAAAATTGTTTCTACGGAAAGCGGTCATGCCGGTTGTTTTAATCAATTAGCCAAAGGTAAGCTTTTAGTCTGAATCCGCTACTGGATCAATAGAGTCTTGAGACGGCCAGACTCCCATCCCACCCTCTAGTAAATTGAACAGACTAGCAGTTTGGCCAAGGGTTATGTCCACCTCTTCTTTAAATTGAAAGGGTAATGCCACACTGGTGATCGGTTAAATGCGTGTTACATCGCCGGTCGTTTGGACCGAGTGCTGACGCGCTGACCTTGAGACATTGGTGACCGATTCTATTCGGGCGCCTCCTACTCACACCTGAATACAAATACGTCTTGTGCTACTTACACAGACGGAAATCTGCTCAGATAATAGAACAGAAGAACGATCCCACACTGTAGAGGTGTTGATGTAAGTGCTCTCTTGGAGACAATAGGCTGCTAGTTTATCACTTGTAACTGCTGGCTCCGTAAGCTCTCGGGGTCCAGAGATCGATGGTTTTGTGCACTCATGACACTTGGAAATCGCTTATTCATGGTGTTTTACTAGAAACTGAGAGGTGTACGAACTTGCGCGGACTTCGTCAGCATCCAGGTTTATCCCACATCTATCTGAAGACTTTCATTGAACTGCGAGTTGTCTGTGGTCTATCACACGGTCTCTAATCCAAGGCTGAGCACTTGATCTCGAGATTATTTAGCGTGACACAGCATCACGCTGTTTACGATAGTCGATAAATGATGAATTCTTCAAATCAGCCGAACCACAGGCGAGACGGAAACTCTTAATCCGATTAAAATGTCAATTTAAAGTACCGAATGATATATAGTCGTTTATAAAACACTAGTCCTAGGTAATGATTTATGACTGGTCTCCCAACCAACCCGCTGCTGACAGCTACAGGGTACTCACGTCAAGCCGTGACATTACATTCTACATCGCCTTATGATTGCGGTTGGGACGGCCAACTGAGTGATTTGATTGCCAGTATCTGTTTCAGCAGCTAGTTAATCCGGATCAATGCTAACAACTTACTGAAGTGTGGAGTGCATGTCGATTCAAACATTGGATCCTTAAGGCTTGGGTGGAAATGGGTATTGGAAAAGTGTGAAAGCAATGGAGTGTACGCAGAGACTGTTGGAAGTAGTTGCTAGAAGAGCCCACTGGTTAAGAGGGCCGATTGCTCTTTGAAGCTATGGCGGCGAACTTTTCCTCCTGCGAGTTTACGTTGCACTAGCAATGAAATTGCTCGGCGTCTGTACGTACACTTCGCTGGCTTTCGATCCGTAGATCATGAAGCACTGTTTGTGAGATAAGCACATGCCAATTCTAGCCTATTAGATCTGTGCATTATCTTGATGATAGACTCCACTTCTAGAGAGTGGGTACCTAATCATCGTGTGAGATACTAACAAATCTTATTCTTCATTACGATTAAGGTTTCATACATGGACAGACAGTATTCTAGGTGGATGGGAGATTTTAAATTGTGCTATTGAGTAGCATTCGTATTAGAGGTGAACATTACGATATCTTGGAGTCTCGTTCATTGGCCTCAGCCACTGGGCAGAATTGTTCGTTCTTGTATGCAGATTGTCAGGCCGCATCACACGCGGTTCTGTGATCAGTGTGAAATATGACAATCTTTTTCTTTTCCGGCCAGTAAATTTGCTAAATCCAAACAAGATCAGAACATCTTGGACCGTGTTTGTTATAGTAAAATAAAGTCGAGGCTTCTATTCGACGTTGGTAGCCTCGAAAATGCCTTTACATCTGCTTAGAACAATATCTCCATCAGCTTTGTAGACAGTTACGGAAGCCGTTATATGAGAAAAACGGCGAGTTTTAACAAGCACAATGTCCGTATTTCTGTTAAACTTGTTGGAACTTCTGCAACTGATTTGTTCTAAGGGTTTTAGCACTAGGAGTGTTTTATGGAAATCAGTTGGCAATCTGTCCGTCGGCCATCGGTGACGATCTGCTGATTATCAATGTGGTTGGTGTGAACGGGACGCAGTTCCGCATTTGCCTATCCACATCACTTGAGTTTTAATGCTGTTGTTATCCATTACGAGAAGTTTCGGCTTGGAGGATTTCCACTCTCTTCTAAACAGTCTGTCCTCTGACGGTTTGTGTTTGTGTTCTCAATCTTTGAATTATGGTGCCGCTTTTGTGTTGAACTGAATCTGGCACTTCCGTTTCGGTTAGAGGATTGAATAACCTGCAACCGTTACTGGCGGACTGATTACATTGTACTACTTGGTATAAGATTAATCGGTCAATGACATCCTGTGAAAAGCCAATCGATATTTGATTTTTGCCATTCGGCTAGAAGCGCGTCAACCTAACTGTCAGTTGCTCCGCCAGTAAAGGGCTGAAGTGAACTATCTTGTAGGCACGTCATACTACCTCGTTGCCTTATGTAAGAGGCCTGTCGTTCAGCCGAATGACAGGTGGCCAGGTATACTTGGAAAACAAGACACCTCGATTAGGTTGGGTTATTTTAGGGGTCATGGGCGTGGCTTGCCAAGAAGCATCGATTTGTCTTCATCGGGATATTGGAAGAACATATTGACGTTTTAAAAAAGCCAATAGTAGCATGTAAGATGTCTTGCGCAATGACATTTCGTTCGCATCTCATCGGTTACTTTTGCGAAATTAACATACACTTTATATAGTTAAGGGGCAAGCAGCTAGGCGAAATCAATCTANTTTATTGCATCAAAATTATCAATCAGTTGCATTTTACTGCTTCCGCTTTGGTCACCTGACTGACTGTTTCAAATATTTCTAGATTGATTTCGCCTAGCTGCTTGCCCCTTAACTATATAAAGTGTATGTTAATTTCGCAAAAGTAACCGATGAGATGCGAACGAAATGTCATTGCGCAAGACATCTTACATGCTACTATTGGCTTTTTTAAAATTTATCGATGGGAACCATTGTTTCAAATATTGACTTTTGTAAAACAACATGACTGAATAACGAAACTACGAACCTGAAAAATTCTCTATACAGCTTAGCTATTTGCCACACGCTTTCAAAACTACATGACAATACAGTAACGAGCGACAAACCTGAACTGGGTGTGACAAAGCTCAACTACTGTCGGAAAACTTGTAAATTTTTGTCAATCTTCTAATTTACAATTATTTTCTCACGGATACGGACTCCACTGTCTATCGGTTGGGAAAAATGATCGTAACAGCACGCTTCATTTGAATCCAACGCTGCTACCGCACTGAGCCATCCGATCGTTGTCCACAGTACATAGAACACTGAGGGAGTATAGCTAAACGATATGATCCAGGTAAAAGATACCCCCTATTGATGAGTATAATCAGATCTTAGTGAAGTTTAGGCTTCGTTCGCTAATATGACTAAATTAAGAGGCCAGTTATTGTATAAAAACTGCAGTACAATGTTTATAGCCCAATTCTCTCTCAATGTGTCAATCTGCTTCACTTTGGATCACAAAGATAATCTGTGCTTGACAAAACCGAAGGCTTTTCTTGAATCTAACATCTTCAGTATATCCTAGCACTTGGCTGTTGTGGTCGAATTTGTAATGTTTGATCGCACTGCTGTGTGGAAATAGTAAAACAATGCTATCAAGTCACGGTATGTTCTCCATGACAAGATGTAAAGTGTCCGAAATTGCATTTCATCGTAATGTTGACTGAAATGACCTGTGATTTTTTGTTTGCTGGTTCAATGCACTGTTTGCTATTCACGAACACTTACAGCCCCATGTTTCTTTCGGTTATCCTATCTGGTTGGTAAAATGAACTTGATAACATGTTCTCTGCTGGCTAGTCAGAACTTGATCTAAACAGTTGGTGCATACAAACAAGCATGAAGATTATATATCGCCATTAAGCGTTGTTGCTATCTTAACTGTTTTATGCTTCTCAATCAATCGTCCATGGCTCTTGGAATATACGAAACACCGAAGATGGTTTAACTATCGAAAATCACCTAATGCGATTTAGTGAGCACAACAGTCCTGTTGTTATAAGGTTCTTTACATGCAAATATGGCAACACCGATATGTATAGTTATTTTTACTAGTTGTATTCTCTGTTTTGTAACATTTAAAATTTTAACTACTACTTTTGTTGGTGGCAGGTTGTTTGATTTTCAAAAATCTAAATGCCTGCTCCGTGTTATTGGCTATTGAACACTCTTTGGTGTATCACACTCAGTTGATTAACAGTTATGCATGAACTCGGTTTTGCTCGACTGCACCTACAGAACAAAAAACATCGTTAACTATTGTCAGATTTGACTTGACTTGAATGTACGCGGTCCATCCTCTATCTGTCCTTATTCTTCCGTTATATATGGCCTGTATACGTTTCGTTTACGACTGATAAGAGTAAGGAAAACGTCAGAACACCGCAATCTGTATCTCTCTTTTGATGACATGGTTGAAGGGACCCCAGTGTTTCAAGTTACAATCTGACAACTTCCTGTTTGTTTTAAGTTTGTGAGTAGTATAGCTGTGAAATAAAAGTATAAAATTTTGTTGCGGATTTCGTGTGCCTGAGTACACGCATTTTTACGTGAAAATGTCATTTGTACTTTTCTGGTTTTGAAAGCTACATCCATTAATTTTAAATTTGGAAACATTCAGTGCTTCAGCTAACAACATGCGTTTAACTAACTCACCAAAGAGAATCGTACAGTCGAAATCATTGGATCGGATTATACCAAATACTGTAAAAGTGTACAGTGGAGATTGAAACTCGTTGTTACTCGAAGAAGCAAATGGGTTTTGGCCGAGAAACGTGTTTACCTATGTTGTTACGCTGACTGAGGATATGTTTGCAAATAAAAGGCAACATCTACATTTATGTTTTTTCCAACAATGGTTGATAAATTTCCAGTTTCATGGTTGTGTGTTCTTTGTAACTAAACGACGAACTGGACTCTCATCCAGGGTCCTCAGTTTGTGTTGGCTCCCGCTGTCGTTCGAATTCAGTTGTGATGACAAACTGTTATGTCTGGAAAGTGCCTCCAGTATTTCTTTCGAGGTGGGTATGTGAACTGATTTACTTGACGCATCGGAGTCGTTGCGATCCAGCGTTACCTTTGGCATTCGCAACGGAATAGGCAGACGACGTGGACTGAGCTTTTCCACTCGGATGGTTTTCTCTTCGGTTGGCCATTCGTTCAGCTTCGATAACAGTTCGTCTAATTTTGATTCCAGTTGGTCAATACGTTCGCCTACTCGAGTAACTAATAGAGGAGCCTCATGAGCTGGTGTTGCCACAGTGTGTTCGATCATTTGGGGTGGTGACTGCAGCCCGAATAGGCCTTTCCCACTTAGACCACTCCCTAGTGTTTGACGACGATCTTGTAGTGCAAAGCTTTGAAGTAAGATGAATTTCAGTACTGCATCCAGCTCCCACTTTTCTGAGTACGCGATACCATGAGGACTGCCCATCACTTCTTGTAGATGACGTGCGTTCCGCAATCTGATACGAACAGCCTTTGATTCACGGATTCCGGTTCCATGGTTCACTTGGTCTTCCATGTCAGAAGACCATTCCGAGCCACCGTCCAATTGATTCATCCTATTGGCCAGATCTGGTGGCATGTGCTTCTTGTCTTTTGATCTACGCGATCGCCAACTGTGATGAAAATATCTTCTAGTCTGGTAAAATATACAGCAACCAATCTCGTAAATCACACAGAGTATATTGAATGGCGGTGGAAGAACAGTACGTTCACTGTACTCTTTTACCATTTTGTATCGGCCAGCAAGCCATAAAGCAGTGGCCTTTTGATCAATACGCGATACAGTGTTACTGAACAAGGCAATGAGCAAATTGATCAAAATAATGTTCACAATACCTGTGTACAGAACGAGAACAAAATACAACACAGTGTTCATTCCATTTGGATTACCACAATACGGACTTTTATCATCGCATATCTCCTCTTCCAGTACGATACTGACTTCGAAAATACTGTAGAATGCACGTTTGAAGAGTTCTTTGAAAGCATCCGACAAGCCTAGACGATGTCCTGAGGTAGCTGCTAACTCCATGCTGTTCCTTTCTTCAACGGTTTGATAGAAGCTATTCGGGTAGATCAGTCCTTGAAACCAAACTCCATAAGAGCAGATAAATATGGCAAACACAATAAGTAGAGGGACCAAATCTTTACGTAACATATCGGCCATCATCTTGAGACGAGGTCCTATTATCTGAGAAATCGAAGTGATGTAGAGGGTGCGCATGTAGAATAAATTCAAACCTAACATGTATAGGTTGCGTGTAGAGTATAGTAGTGGATCGTGAGCCTCTTGATAACTGGATTGAAAATCTGTCTGAGCTCCCAAACGAATACAAAAGCCGACTGCGGTCAAACTGATGGCTAGTAGGTCTATCCAGTTCCAGCCGTCTTTCAAATAGTCGTGTAGCTCATTTCGAAGGGCTTCCACCGCGATTTGTCGGATCTCTTCAACTGCGTAGCCGGCTACATATATCAAGGAAATGAGTTCTGCCTTGGTAAAATAGGAATGCAGACTGTAGACACAAACGACGGAGAAAAAAATGAGGAAAAACAAGTGAAAGAGAGAGTGCAAGCAAAATTTCATGGAAGGTGATTGATATACACCAGTGATAAAGTTTAGTCGCGGTGAAGAATTCCATTTTTCTAGGCCTATAATGCGGTCGTAAATTGATTTAACTGATTCCTTTGCCTGTATCACTGGAAATGTTTGTAAGCTCTGATCATCCAGAGTCCTCCGTTTCATACTCATATGCGGACTGTTCCGTGGGGACATAAACAGAGAGCGTGTGGGCGGTTTGGAACCAAAGGTGTTGGCAACGATTGACAGCTTTGCAGTGGTTGTTTCCTCTTGACCTTTAGGATTTGAGTGCACTCTGATCAGAGGAACTTGAGTTTTTGCATTGTGAATGGAATCAGTCTTGGCACGTTCTTTTCTGACCTTGCACTCCAAATACATAAGCCCTGTGAGAGGGCACAGTCTAGAACACCATCGCATCCAGCTTGGAAAGTGCGTAAGTACACCATGCCAGCGTTCATCCAGCAACCGTTGACAACAGGGCAGACTCAAGAGTTCGTTACATTTGGCTTTTGCAAACAAGTCCAATAATGAAAAATGACCAAATGAACGCAGTGGAATGCTGAGCATATCGCGACAAATCATTTTTTCTGGTGTGTTGTCTTTCAGTGATACCAGGTTGAGCACGTCAACAGCAATGGACTCAATTCGCTCAGTGAATCGTTCCAGTTCACTGATTACCTGTAAAAAGTGAGAGAACGCGAAATTTTTTGAAAAAGTTGCCGACCATTTATCCGTTAATTTAAAATTGAGCAATTTGTGTAGGACTGATTGGTAATTCGAAGAACGGACGGAAACTCTCAACATTTCTCGTTGTGATGTCTTCGGTTTTTTAATTATTACTCAGTGTGAAAACAGTTCAGGTGGGAGATGATTGCAAACCCGTGTGTTGGGTGAACAAGGTCCATTGGGATATTTCATTGTCTGTCTAACGCGGCTATGCACTCCAGTTTGTTCATAGTATGCACCACCATGAGGTTAAACTGATGCGTTAATAGGGCAACCGCGAACCTCATGCCATACTGCGGTTGTGTGACTTGTTAGTTTCTACATACAAATATCTGGCGTTCAGTCGCACTTACCTGGCTCGATATCAACATTCTTAGCGAACATGTATTTGGTAATGAGTATCAACATTGTTTACTCGCCTGGTCATCAAAGGTATATGGGCTCCGATAGCTGGACAACGCATTACAGATGCTAACCAGTGATCTATCATGCTGAATGCCACCAGCTGACGCTACAGTTCAATGTGCGCGGTGTACAAAAGTCGAATTGATGAAGGTAATGTGCACAACGTGACCATGATAGACTGAACACCCGTGGTGGGAAATTGTGGCTGTCGAGATCTAGCGACGTGAACGTTGCCTAGTGCGGTTGATAGATCTGAACAATAGGCGTGTTCGATGAACCCAAGGGGCAAATGCGGATGGTAAACGTTCGTACATATGATATGTTTTCGTCACTCAACCCCGTTGCTTGTTTGCTAGACATGGGCACTTCGTTATCGATTGTTCAAACCGGTTGTTTTTAAGAGGAGACAATAATTCAGGCATCACTAGATGCAGACTGACGTTAGTTGTCACGCCTACTTACAGCTGTGTTTGTTGAGATGCCATCCTCTTGATCGTCAAATTTGACGTAATCTATGCCTCCGCCTTTGTCTAGAGGAGTGTATTCTTCGTCCGTGCAACAAAGCAACTTGAAATACAGACAGGGCAGTACACAACACGCTTACTAGACACCTATAAGTAACTTAACATAAACCTGATGCAGTGGCTGCTTCCCAGTATAATTCCCTACCGAAAATCAACACAAATTTTGAAATTTCCGAGGACGTAGCAACTGTCTTCATAAATCCAGTTTCATCGTGTTAACAAGCAAATGAGTATCTGCTTTCCATTGCCCTGGCACTTTGTCTTTTTTCCACTTTGTCTTTACTCATCTTTGCCCAAACTTCATCCGGAATTCCAATCACTCCTGAGGTGGCTCAATAGCTTAGCACTTAGCGCTTTCTGAGCACACTGTCCGTGCAGTTCGTTCAAGTCCATTCGACGCCTAGGTATTTCAAAACCGGGTCCCTTCTAAACTTGCATATCTGCTACTCTACTTATCAGTGATATAAATTCCACCGTTTGATGATGATATTAGCGGATTAGATTGTGAGCTACTTGAGAAATTCCGAGAAACTAGCCATTCTCTTTGATCAGTTGGTGGATTCCACACAGATGAGAGAGATGATATGAACCTTAGCACCTAACGTAGCTTCGAGGCTGCGCTAGTTCAGCAAGCGTATGTAGGCATGCCGTTCATGTTACCATTTTGTGTCCATTTGAGTCCGAAATTTCCTATAGTTGGGTCGCTTCCGAGCCTGTCCATGAACATACTGTAGATAACGCTTGATCCGTATCACTTCTGTACCACACTTCTTGAGACGGTAAAAAGTAGAACTATAAAACGGCTTACGATAATACGTTTTCTACCTTAGCCAGATCGTTCGCACAAATTTAACAGTCTTCAGTGCGCTATTGAACACTCAGAAGAGACTTGATTTTGGTATATGAAATTCCCCATTAACCCCAACATAAACTAAAATGTATACTTGTGCCTAGAGAAACTAACCATCTCATAGGTAACGCGCTAAATCTTCAATATTGAATGAGCCATCTAACTTACAGGAAACATACTTTTAACGCTCGGTTATGCTTACTCTGAGACAACCTACCATTTTTTCGCAGCTGCGTCATCGACAGTCAATTTCTAGTGCAAACTTGACGTACACACTGGTGATACGAAACTGAGTATCCAGATGTCTTGATCCTCGATATAATTGCGGTAGAGTGATAATATTCTTGACTTTTCATAATTGATGCCAACCAGCCACTTTTTGCCGTATCTTGCCATGTTTTTTTGATTGGTACTCACTGGTTGCGTTCCCACTTCGTTCGTTGTCCACTGACTTTCTCTTTTGCATTCTCTCCACTGTCGACCCTCTGAGGCTGAAACATTCTTCGGGATTGTTAATTCATTTCCAAACTGTCAAAAAGTAACTCCGATATATGTAAACTATCTCAGCTTCCTTGAGTCTGTAGATTTCCCATGAATCTTATTGTCTGCTCATATCACAATAGAGTTGAACCTGGCGGGTAAAAATTTAAAATATTCGGCAGATGCGCTGTGTAGGTTTTGATTGATTAGGTCTTTGAGTGAATACATGACTTGTTTGAAGTCATCTATGATAAAACGGAACGAGCCAGCATAACTGAAGACAGAGCAGCGATGGATACAGTTTGAAAACTCATCTCATTTGAATGCGTTGTTCGCACAAATGGATGGTTCAGTTGGTTTGAGCTTCGTTCTTTGAGTTGGACTCATTTGTTTTCTTGAATTTCGGAGGCAATTATAACTCAACCACTCACTTCATATTGGGCATGTTCGAATCATCATAACCAGAGTTCATGTCTTGAGTAGGCTCTGATAAGGTGCATAATAATGGAGCTTCCAGGTAAAACAACCTGTGTTTTATCAACCGCCACCTTCTTGTGATATAGGAGTCCAGTTTTCTTGACCTTGTCTAACTCATTCTAACCTAATCCTCATGCAACTATTTCCCCCCCCAAAATGTATGAATGTTGCGTTCGCCAATATTTAAGGTGTGTCTCATTATCGCAATCCGCCTTAGTAGCACATGACGACCGGCTTGGACACACGGGAGCTTCTTGTGAACGCTTAATTCAGTTTGCTTTTCCACATACACGCAAAAAATTCAAGTATTCATCTTCGTATGCGCAGTTAGGAGCTACACACTTTCTTCTTATGTACACCTGTGGCTTATTTTCACAACGATCAGCGCCACTTTTTACGAGTTTTGTACACCATGGTCCACCTGATGTTGGTTACACGGTTGGTATTAGGGCTGGGTAATTATTGAGGGCGTTAACACTCATCACTACGCACACGGACAAATGCTGACAGGAGAAAATGGTCTTTTTTTCTAATAGCGAATCAGTTCGTTCCGTTCGTTCGTGCAGCTGTCATGCCGACCACTATGTAAAGGGCAAATTAATTGCAGATGGTGGTCACGTGACCAGTTTGCTTCTAAAAGGCGCATACTAGCACACACCTAAGCTCGGCTGTGGACTTCCTCCGTTTGCTCTTGCTGTCAAACGGATACTAAACCGGATTATGAAGTGACTGAATTTTCATCCCACAAGTGCACCACGGATCTTGAGGATACTATATTGCCAACCCGTTTATTTTTACATAATGCTGCGAGCTGGTTCTATTCACAGAAGGTACAGGTGCCCGTGATTTAAAAGAACTGACAACTTATCCCAACTGCATCAAAGCCACCCCGCAATATACACTGCCCAACGAGTTAATAACATGAGTTACTTACATGATCGCCTCTTCTTTTATGAATTGCCGCCCTCACATGCAAAACGATCCCATCCAACACTCCTTATGCTGTTGTAGCAGAACACGTTTTACCTCCCACACGTGTGTACGTTGTGATATTCATAGTTTGACTGGATGACTCTGTGTTCTGCCTTTGTGACAGCTTACCACAGCGGTCCGGACGAGAGTTCCGCACTGAATTTTTCACACGAGCTAGTCGCGTCCGAGTGTGACGAAGCAATAGTGCTATCTTCAGACCACCTTGACACGTTGTTTCAGGCAGTGGTTTATCCGACCATGTGTGAAGTGCCGTTTGGTTGGATAGAATAAACACTGCTAACAAATTCCGTAGCACTGGATGTCTGTCCCGAGGGGAACATACACCTGTCGATTCATGGAACAAAGTGACAACCTAATGTTGAGGATCCCGTGTAAAGTCTGTAGAGAAGAATGAAGGCTGTTTACAGTGCGGGTGGAACCGTAACTGGCTGTTGACCAGTTAATGTGAGAAACTGTTTTCCCAAAAGCAAAAAGCTAATTGAAAATCGAGTTTTCAGTATTTGCCGTTCCCATAGTAGGATGTGTGGTCGAAGCTCGCTGGATATACATACCTGATGAGTAGCGACAACCACAAAATCGGTCACATGCTTTCGGTGAATTTTGGCCGCCAGGCGTATGATACTCGTACAACCATAATTTATAAAGTTATGATGTCATCAAGGAGTTTCAAGCGGCCGGAGTTTCTGCACGGCTCCAGTTGATGATCTTAACACCCGTGCTAATCTACGGACCCCGTTGATTGCTGGATAAACAGCACAACTAACTCACAAATGAGTTAGTACTTACAATTTTTATTGACTTGAACATGTCTCTTCTGAGAGATCATTTCAGTCCCAGCATTATACAATACCTAGTTAACGGAAAAATTCAGGGATCGAATGCTGACCGGGACCCCTTCGTACACACGGAGTATTTTGGAGGAACTAACACAAATGCTAAAATGGTACAATACGAGTATAGACTTCCAGGTCGTGAATAAAGTGCTGCTCGGTTGAAATATGACCTATCACCCAAATCACTAATGAATTACATGTCGTCATTATCTGTAGTTTTTTAGGTTGGAAAATAGTGAATAACTTATCAAGTTAAGTACCACTCATATGTACACACAGTGTTTGCCTTCATTTCGAAAGCAGACACTAGGCTGAAATTTCGCCTTTTTTAGACCTCATCAACAGGACTGAATCTCTGGCCAAGCTCTGATAGAGCAACGATGTTGAACATTCACAAACAAATATATAGGACCGTTTGTGCATAAAACTATGGTTGTACCTACTCTGAGGTAGCCAGCACATCTGCTTCATGAAAAGGTAGACCAAAGTTCAACTGCTGATCGTAATAAATGCATAATAACGTACTCTGTCAAGAGCCATATTCAAATCTAGTGATTCTTTTCGAAGAAAGTTGTCTAGAAAATCTGTACGAGCAAAAAGGCTGCCACCAGTTGTGATTGGTGCCCAATCAATAGCCCATTCGGTTGAGAATGATAATAGTAACAACTATCACCTTTGTCCTCTTTCTCATCCCAATCCTCGTTTTCTTATCCATTTCCATCATAGCTACAACAGGAAAAACATTGATATATCAGCAGCTGATATTTCGGATTAACTACTACAAATCTGTAAAACGTCAACTCCGTCCGAATAACTTAAAATGTTTGCTTTGGAAGCTTTTTTAGAAAACTCACTTGTGTTACCTAAAACTTTGAACATCAAGATGCGAGTGAGACCAAGACGACGTTGTCATGTGAACATCTCATTTGAAGACTGTAAGTCACAGTTTAAAGTCTCCAGGTGAAGATGATATGCACTGCCTAATTAACCACCCAGTAAATTAACTTTCTGATGTCAAGTAAGCAGTTTTTACCTCGTACTTTTAACGGGTTATTCATGTCATCGCCAGTTACAATGTGTAGCGCAACAACGGATTAGTTTGTGTTCTTTATACATGACTAGAATACATCGAAACATTAGCGACTGGACACGTTTGATACCCGTTGCCAAGCCTCTGTTTCCAATTATGCCTTCAGCAAAGAACACCCGCCGGCGTAACCTACATGTCGATAACATGTAATGCTGGTCAGAACAACCAATAAGGAGAGCAGGAACAGATCGGTTTTGAAAACAAACAAACTGTTGTTCATTAATAACACCCATGTTAGACACATATGTATGGACTGTTTTTACTAGTACTGATCACTGAGGTCAGCACATTTAATCCAAAAATTCCCTCTTTAACTGTTGACCTGCAACTCCCAAGTTACTTGCAGCCAAAGCTTCCCCTAAAACTTTCCAATCTAGCAAAATAGCACACATACTGTCGGATAAAAATGTCCCCCTTTGTCTTGATCTAACTGACGACAGGCGCAAATATTATTCACCTCCATCCTTATGCACACGTATTTCCGTTTCAGCGTTTCTTCTAAAACGTATACTGTTCTAGAACTATTGCTTACTACCTAGTCACGCTTCTTCGAGTCTGTGTATGCCAGTTCCTGATCAGCCAGTCACACAGATGGTTACGTTAAGCTGACTGGACCACTAGTTCAGTCGCATAGCATTTGCAGTGGAATTTTACACATCCAAACCCCCAATTCAAAATAGGGAATTGAAGTAATTGAAAATTTGTGTTGGAGTTTAGCATGGCTTGCAAATGGAAAAAATTATCACTACAGACATAAGCAGACTGACGTAAAACACGGAGAAGTTAGTGAGTTGAATAACTTATCACAGATGAGGTAATCAAGCTTAGCTTTTCATCTGGTCATGGCTTACCAAGTATGTCGGTTAACTGTTCATGACATCGACAATCAGGAGCCAGTAAGTCTTTGTCTCTTCAACTCGATTTCAAGCACTCACCTAATCCTGGGGCTTTTATGGTATTTAGATTTTAATAACACTGAAGGGATCTTATATTCATATACTCCTACGCCACCATCAAGCAGGAAAATCCAAGTCCAGTGCACTAATATAGTCATCTACGTTTTCATGTGGGCAGGGGATATTAACTGTTTCGTTGAACCCAGTCAGTGCGTTCGATCTGCATTTCGCAATGTGCATCAGTGTTCACTCACGCATACATGGTTAACTGTGTATGTCGTAAATATGTAGCAAACTGCATTTTGTTAAGAAAACCTCTCGTGACCTAATTGATTAACATTCAACAGTGGAATTTACTCATCACTCTGTATGGGAAATTCTATTCGTTTCTTGCCTGTTTTTCATCGGTTGAACGGTTTTCTCCTCTGTTCTATTCAACCTTGTCTGATTCAACCAACGATGTCGTTCCATCGATGATTCAGTCCGTGTACGCTGATTGGTTGTCCCCCCACTTTCTGCTAGGCCTTGTTTACACTAGCCGTCCAACACGAGTTGTCCGGTGTGTTACTTATTTGTCGCTGGATGGCACAACATCCATCTGTCCATCTCAGCCTACTTCTGACTGGGCCACCTATATGATGATGTAACAGATACAGATGTTTCTTAGATAAAAATGTGCGGTCCATTAAGTAGTTCAATTGCGGATGCCACCCGAAGTATTTCAATGAATTGATCGTTATGACTAAAAGTAATGCTTCAACCGAATACAGCTTTCAGGTATAATGCCGAGGGTCGTTTCTTCTGTAATGGTTGATGAAACGTGTAAGTAACGCTACAGTCCGGTACAAACAACTCGTGGACTTGTTACTTTTCGCCCAGCGACTCACATGCAGTAGTAGTGACATCTTCCGTTTACTTATATAAAAAAAAACAATTTTAACCACTGATCTTTACTCACAGGTGATCAATCAAACACTTGCGATACGGCGGCTACTGGGAGAACCAAATATGGGGTCAGCATGCTGGTTTCTAACGTGATCGAGGGTGTATCGATTATATCCTTACCTTGCAACAGGCACTGGAGTATCAGTATTTCTTTTCTCAGTCAGCAGTCATGGTATCTTTTAGACTTAAACACCGTTTATGCTCTGTTGAGCGACATACTATTTGGGGCTGCGGTGTCCATCGCATAGGAGCCACCGAAGGTTGTAGATAAACTTAGCACGCTGTAGTGTACCTAGTACTAGACCGATCTCAACCAAATTTGGAATCAGCGTTAGTCTCATTCCATCAGGAAGCGTCACTGTCAGTATGAGCTTAAAAATTGCAGGAAGGTTATACAGCCTATGTAAATAAAACTGTTCAAAACAACCGCTTGGTAATTATAGAGTTCCTGGAGTTGCTGTTAAGTTAAATTTAAAATAATGCACCCACTCAACATGAAATTCATGCCAACACATCCTCATTTTCAGAACATTTTAGCCTGTTGATTTTGGTGTTGCTCACTTTGTCATCTATAAGGCCATTTCTGTTACCGTGTCGTGACTACATAGGGTAACTTTCCATGGATTATCATGGAATATCGCATTACATTTCTATGCTTCCACTGAATGACGTTCTGATTGACGTCGAAAAGATCGAATGCATGGAACACGCAGCGTCCCAATTTCGAACATAACCATCTTTTGTACCTAAAGAATGAACGGTTCTAGAAATCCAAGGGTCGTTTTGCCTGTACAGTATTCATACTATATTAATTATGCTCGAAAGTACTGAAACTAACCGCGATAAAGTTATACGGTCATTCCTGGTATAATTGAATCTTTCAGACTGAGGTGTTGGATCAACATCATACGTCCTTGCAGGAATCATATACTCAACACGGCCTGTAAAATAAATGTGCACGCAAATTCGGCTCTCATAGTCAGATATCTGCGTGATCATATAAGGTTGGACCAGTGCAACAGTCTGAAGGCATCAGAGCAGCCTTAGGTGACCGCGTCATTTTGTGAAAAGTTTGGGTACTTTCACGCATAAGTCACCTTGTATGAAGACTGTGTGAACGAAATTCAGCATACAGATTTCGAATAGAGGTTGCTCGTTTGTTGAGGATAGTGGTCATTATAATCAATTTTTCAGAATAGCTGTTGCTTAAATGTGGAGTTTGCGTTCCGTTCTGTCGAGGGGTGTTAGTAGAAACGGTCCTCTTCAGAGACGTCTAGAATGGGAGAGTTATTTGTAAGGCGCCCAGCAGCAGATATAAACCAAAATCAGCCTACATTTTGGAATAACTGGCATCAGAGCGCTGAAGTGAACACTCAGTTCCACACCTTAAGCCTGGCGTTTTTCACACAACGGCAACAATTTTGGACAAACACGACATACCAGACCTAATAGGCTGGTCGATCGACCCGGTTGCCAAACGCTGGAGTACATAGGAGACCCAGCCGATTCTAATCCCACAGCAACCTATTCCACTGGTAGCTTAGACAAATTAAGTGTACAGCTAGACGCACGCCAAAACCCACATGTGGCTACACAGCTCACACTGCCCCCATCTTGGTGTAAGTAGCTGTAAGGAAATGAAAGGTGGCCGAGACCAATCATCATGACTTATCTCAAGCGCCCTGGTCACTGACACGGTTGCACGTCTTTATGTGGCAAGCGGGTGGTCTGAGCACATTACGGGGGTCACGTGATTAAACACCACGGCGAGGTGTTCACCAACCGTCAGCTGCCTGCCCCGTGTTTCGACAGTAAATCTTCTGTTGTGTCGGTATCCGTCTTTATCACTTTAAATAGGGGCAACTAGCCTCTTGGTGCACGCACGTTATCCAGTATGTAGGCACGCGAATATTCAGGAGCATGTTCTGCGTGTGATGCACACCGTGACCGCAAGTGGTAGGCAGGAGTAAACCACAGTGATGCAGCTTAATAGGAGCGCATAACGCTGTCGCCCCGGCACCTACCTTTATTCGTATCTCCCGCTCAGAATGAAGATTTTAAAAAAGGTTGTTTAGGCACCGTATGCACATTCCTTAACTTGCTGTGAGAGTCTAATTGGATGTGTCTACACACATCAATCGGTTACAAACAGCTTCAGGGTAGACATCCATAGTCGAGAAACTAGCATTGTCTATCCGATCTGTGGTCCACATCACCGTCTCAGTGATAAGTCAAACACCATTCAGTGAAAACACAGTCGAACTGTAGGTTAGATCTATCGTTTCCATTGACAACACATGAGAAAACCGACCGAAACATTTTTGTGCCCATGTTGTAGAAGACATCTAGAAGAGATATTTTGAAGTTGCACTCCTCACATCATTCAGTCATGTGACACCAACAATCAGACTTTCGGCAAAATCGCAAGTACTCCCCACCATTGCTAATAATCACCCATATCACACACAGTGTTCGGACCTGATTTTGATGTGATGTCAGGCAACGTGTATGCTTACTTGTGAGCCACCTCACGATGTGTATATGTGATTTATATGTCGAAGTGGTTAAACATTTTCAGACATTTGGAAATATATTGAGACTCAAACTTCATCCCTGATGCTTGTACAAGAGAACAACGTTTGTTCTACACTTCTGATCCAATTAGTCGGAGACCACCGAAAGCATTCTATTGATAAGTGTTTTGACACAACATGAGTATTTTTCTGTGAAAGTACGGGAATGGCAAATTCTGTGTTTACGCATGGAGTACGTTTTCCCCGGTCTAGTCATTTTGCACCAAATCTCGATAGCTTCATGTGTTCATTGTGTGAGATAATTCGAAAAATTCGGTGCTGAAGCTTTTAGGAGAAAAGTCATAATCTTTCTAAAATCGAAAGTAATGGATGTCAGATTCTTTGCACTCCTACTGTCAAGTTGCTTCCGACGTCGTAATCGTCCACGATGAACCGGACCATCTAGTCCCTCTAGCTACCCTTATCAATCACTTAAGGCAGTAGATTTCTAGAAAAAGCACCCAACTCCCAATTTTTGGCCAACACTAACATAAGGAGCAACAGAAATGAGTTCAAACGGTTAGGTGTTTGCTATGTCAACACGATAATTATGGTATTCCACAGACACAAAAATGCAAAATGGTCCTTCGAGCACATGTTTGTCATATCTTTAAGAAGAATACGGCAAAGTCAATGGGAATTAAGATTGTTGATGGAAGTAGCAATTTATATTTGGCTTGTCGCGTTGATCATGAACTCATTGAAATGTATGAATGAAGCAAACGGTTGTTTCTCTGCTAGGAGATTAAAAATATGCTCACAGAGGTAAAAATGATATAAAGCGTTAATTATGACAAAACTGAATTTGTGTGAAATGAGTTGTGCAACAGCGTGAGGCAATGACAAGTTTCTCTATTTGTGATAGTGTCGAATACATCTTAACGGTGCGTTCTGTTGAAGCGGAATCGAAGTTGATCATCTAGGATAAAAGTGTGAAATTATAAATGAAACACAACTGAGTGTTCAGTTCTTTTTAAAAAAAAAGTTCAATGAAACAACAGAAAATTGATCAAAAAAGAACAAGAAAATATGATAGTTGGCTTATATGGTGTTGTATGAACGACTTTCAAGTTTAATAAATAGATCGGGATAAGTTTTTTCTCACTCTTGACGATATGACAGTTGTATTGAAATAACCGGATGTACTTTGTCATGAACTATCATGTTATGGCGTGTAAGACTTATTCACACATCAAATCAATTCGTCCGTATCAGAGAGTGTTGTCTAGTTCACTCCCTAAAATTGTTCATGTTGGATAGTTCCGCAACTTTTGCAATAACTTTATCAAATGTATTCTCCAAGTTTTCCAGTCTCTTGCTCAAAGTTTTGACGAATTCTTGGAGTTCACTTGAATGATTATCCGAGCACATGCTTGTTTTTTCAGCCGACGAGTCGCTGCCGCTCCTCATGCCTGATTTTGTTTCGTTCTCGCGGTACCCTAACATCGGTCGTCTATCTTGTAGAGCAAAACTTTGTACGAGAATAAACTTCATAACAATGCTCACTTCATAATCCGTACTGTTTTCCGAATCTGATATACTACCAATCATTGTTAGCAATTGCCTTGTGTTACGAGTTCTGAAACGGCTTTTCCCTTTAGTGTTCTCTACACCGTGTGGAGTGTATTCATCCGGCTCCGATACATCCGAACAGAGCTCGCCGTGGTTAGACCGTTTCTCGAGTTCCCGATGGACATGCTGGAATCCAGACCGGCTAACTCGGCCGTATCCACGGCGACAATACCGACGGCAGTGATAGAGTATACAGTGTACCAGTTCGTATAAAATACAGAAAATATTCAACGGTGGAGGAAGTACAGTCTGTTCACTATATTCCTTTACCATTTTGTAACGACTTGCCATCCAATGTGCCGTGGACTCTTGTTCAATGCGCGAAACAGTATTGCTGAATAAAGCAATCAATAGGTTGATAAGAATAATATTAACAATACCGGTGTAAAGTACGAAGACAAAATAGATGACTATATCAAATCCAAGGGGATATCCACAGTAGACATTTTCTTCGCAAGACATTTCGTCCAAAATCATGCTCAATTCAAACATGTTATAGAAGGCGCGTTTGAATAACTCCTTAAACGTCTGCATCCAAGGGAGCTGATGCTTCTCCAAGCTGTTACTGGCACGCATCTTCATGTAAGTTCGATTTGCATGTGGTTTCTCGTAGAAACTGTTTGGGTAAATTAGACCTTGAAACCAAACACCGAAAGAAAAGATACATATGAAGAAAACGACTAAGAGGGGGACCAAATCTTTACGAAGCATGTCACTCATCATTTTCAAACGTGGACCAATTGTTTTTGAGATAGAAGTGATGTAAAGAGTGCGCACATAAAAAAGCGTCAGACTGATCATATAAAAGTTGCGCGTTATCGACAGCGTCGAATCATAAGCTTCTTGAAACGATCGAATAGGATAGGACGGTGAAGTTAATTTGATGCAAAATCCGGCGATTGTGAATCCGATCGCGCACAAATCTATCCAGTTCCACGTGTCCTTAAAATATTCACGCCAACCATCACGCATTCCTTCAAACAGTAGTTGTCGAAACTCTTCCAGGGCGTAACCCGTCACGTAGGCAACAACAATCAGCTCTGCTATGCTCACCTGAGACAGTACACCGAAAAGACATATGGCAGAAAAGAAGAACAAAAAAGCCAAATGAAATAGAGAGTGGAAGAAAAATTTAGTTGACGGAGAACGATAGACGCTAAGAACGAAATAACAGCGGGGATACTGTCGCCAGTTGCTTACACCGACCACACGGTCATAAACGCTTGTTGGAGGTTGGACTTTCAAGCTACATGAGTTGTTATTCACCGTTTTTTGTCGTGGATGTTGTGAAGAAAAGTGCGTATGTTTAATTTTCGTAACTTTAGACGAGAAAAATGGACAGCACGTGGATTGCTTTTGTGTTTGGATAGTTATCCGATCAGGCTCTACAAAATGGCATTCAGTGAAATAGTGCGGTATAGACAGCGACGATGTGTGCAAACTGGAACGCGATTGAAACTGGATCATTCGAGCTTGTTGTTGTCTCGTTTTGTAGTCCAAATAAATGATGCCAATTAAAGGGAGCAATCTGATGGGCCAACGAATCCAGGTAGGAACATGCATAAGTATTCCGTCCCAGCGTTCGTCTAACAATCGTTGAAAATAGGGTAAACTTAACAGTTGTCTGCACTTGGCTCGCGCACAAAGATCGATCAGCGACACGTCACCAAACGAACGTAACGGCAGTCGCAGCATGTCTCGACATAACATTTTTTCTGGTGTGTTATCTTTCATGAACACCATATTCAGAACGTCCACGGCGACTGTTTCAATGTGGTCCGTGAAACGACTCAGTTCACTTTGAACCTACGGGGCAGGTAGGATAAGAGACAGAAGTTCGTGTCCAAATCAGAGTCGGCTGGAGTTCGAGTTGAGTGATGTGAGAAGTAAACTCGAAGCTGTCCAGTCATTGGGGGTTAGTGTACACAATAACAGGAAACACTTGAACATATCGCATGATAAAAGTCACACTGAGAATTGGTACAGTTTTGGAGGTATAAAAACAAAAACAATGTTCCGAATACTGCTTTATACAATTCAAAAATATAGCAGGATATCACTATGCTGTACTCTCAAAAGTCTTTCTTAAAAATAACACTCCGTTCGATTGTCAATCCAGGCTTCCCCGTAAGCTCACGCCCTTACCTTGACACATTTCATGTGTGGCCATGAGTGACAGTTCGTGCACCAAAGATACACACTTGCCATTTGTTCCTACGGTATTCATTCGCAAGCCAAACCCTGAGCAAAACATAGCTCTTAAGGTGAAATCTGGCTCAACACCGGAGATATACTTGGGCAGTGTGTTTGTAACTAAGTTGCCCAGCCGTTTCTTTGTTCGGAGCTGAAACGGAAAATGGCTCGCGCGTACCGAACATGGCGGCTGAAGTTTAAGGCATAAGGGCAGAAGATGGACGACGATGGTGAGTGTTTGACACGGAAGATACACGATAAATACAGATGATGAACAGATGGACAAGTGCAGAACTGGACAATTTAGCCGATTGGTTTGCGTACGTGCTTCTTCTGATTGCATGACCTTGAGATAGCTATCGCTTGTATCACGTATTTTGCGAAAAATGAGTGGGATAATTTCGATTTCGGAAATCTGGGCTTCACATTCTTTTTTCAGTGCTCATTACTGCTTTTGAACTGTGAACACCGTGAGAATGGAATTCACATAAGTTTCCATCCAACGGTGTCCTGCATTGGAGCTCAGCGCACGTCAGTCAGTATCTTGATCGGATCTTATAAACAACGATGCATCAAAAATGTCATCAAGTCTGTGAGTTGTTACGCCGACCCAGGAGTATATCCACAGCCTAAACTATATGGTATACACTAGAATTACCTAAGAATGTATTGCGTTCAGGCAACTACCCTGAAGCGTCTGTCGAATACATCAGTTCATTGTACATCCACTAGACTGTCCACACCTCGAGACGGAAGAAACACTGTCTAACAAAAGAGGCACGAAGTGTTCACTTTGGGCTACCCTTAGTTTTTATATGAGCACAGCAACAGCCATTCCGAGTTCACCAACTTTTCACTGTCACTCATAAGTAGTTCGGAGGATGTGACAAAACTGGAAGTGGTCCATTCGTGAACAATAAGGACAGTAGCTGGATTAGAACCAGCGATTGAGCAAGTGCAACCAGACATACATGGACTGAGCATATCAGTCACATATTTTTGTCACAAAACCAACTAACTACAGTTGAAACCACTGCCGATAGAATGTCTTCGGTGGTCTCCGACTGATTGAATCAAAAGTGTAAAACAAACGTTGTTCTCTTGTACAAGCATCAGGGATGAAGTTTGAGTCTCAATATATTTCCAAATGTCTGAAAATGTTTAACCACTTCGACATATAAATCACATATCCACATCGCGAGGTGGCTCACAAGTAAGCATACACGTTGCCTGACATCACATCAAAATCGGGTCCGAACACTGTGTGTGATATGGGTGATTATTAGCAATGGTGGGGAGTACTTGTGATTTTGCCGAAAGTCTGATTGTTGGTGTCACATGACTGAATGATGTGAGGAGTGCAAATTCAAAATATCTCTTCTAGATGTCTTCTACAACATGAGCACAAAAATGTTTCGGTCGGTTTTCTCATGTGTTGTCAATGGAAACGATAGATCTAACCTACAGTTCGACTGTGTTTTCACTGAATGGTGTTTGACTTATCACTGAGACGGTGATGTGGACCACAGATCGGATAGACAATGCAAGGTTCTCGACTATGGATGTCTACCCTGAAGCTGTTTGTAACCGATTGATGTGTGTAGACACATCCAATTAGACTCTCACAGCAAGTTAAGGAATGTGCATACGGTGCCTAAACAACCTTTTTTAAAATCTTCATTCTGAGCGGGAGATACGAATAAAGGTAGGTGCCGGGGCGACAGCGTTATGCGCTCCTATTAAGCTGCATCACTGTGGTTTACTCCTGCCTACCACTTGCGGTCACGGTGTGCATCACACGCAGAACATGCTCCTGAATATTCGCGTGCCTACATACTGGATAACGTGCGTGCACCAAGAGGCTAGTTGCCCCTATTTAAAGTGATAAAGACGGATACCGACACAACAGAAGATTTACTGTCGAAACACGGGGCAGGCAGCTGACGGTTGGTGAACACCTCGCCGTGGTGTTTAATCACGTGACCCCCGTAATGTGCTCAGACCACCCGCTTGCCACATAAAGACGTGCAACCGTGTCAGTGACCAGGGCGCTTGAGATAAGTCATGATGATTGGTCTCGGCCACCTTTCGTTTCCTTACAGCTACTTACACCAAGATGGGGGCAGTGTGAGCTGTGTAGCCACATGTGGGTTTTGGCGTGCGTCTAGCTGTACACTTAATTTGTCTAAGCTACCAGTGGAATAGGTTGCTGTGGGATTAGAATCGGCTGGGTCTCCTATGTACTCCAGCGTTTGGCAACCGGGTCGATCGACCAGCCTATTAGGTCTGGTATGTCGTGTTTGTCCAAAATTGTTGCCGTTGTGTGAAAAACGCCAGGCTTAAGGTGTGGAACTGAGTGTTCACTTCAGCGCTCTGATGCCAGTTATTCCAAAATGTAGGCTGATTTTGGTTTATATCTGCTGCTGGGCGCCTTACAAATAACTCTCCCATTCTAGACGTCTCTGAAGAGGACCGTTTCTACTAACACCCCTCGACAGAACGGAACGCAAACTCCACATTTAAGCAACAGCTATTCTGAAAAATTGATTATAATGACCACTATTCTCAACAAACGAGCAACCTCTATTCGAAATCTGTATGCTGAATTTCGTTCACACAGTCTTCATACAAGGTGACTTATGCGTGAAAGTACCCAAACTTTTCACAAAATGACGCGGTCACCTAAGGCTGCTCTGATGCCTTCAGACTGTTGCACTGGTCCAACCTTATATGATCACGCAGATATCTGACTATGAGAGCCGAATTTGCGTGCACATTTATTTTACAGGCCGTGTTGAGTATATGATTCCTGCAAGGACGTATGATGTTGATCCAACACCTCAGTCTGAAAGATTCAATTATACCAGGAATGACCGTATAACTTTATCGCGGTTAGTTTCAGTACTTTCGAGCATAATTAATATAGTATGAATACTGTACAGGCAAAACGACCCTTGGATTTCTAGAACCGTTCATTCTTTAGGTACAAAAGATGGTTATGTTCGAAATTGGGACGCTGCGTGTTCCATGCATTCGATCTTTTCGACGTCAATCAGAACGTCATTCAGTGGAAACATAGAAATGTAATGCGATATTCCATGATAATCCATGGAAAGTTACCCTATGTAGTCACGACACGGTAACAGAAATGGCCTTATAGATGACAAAGTGAGCAACACCAAAATCAACAGGCTAAAATGTTCTGAAAATGAGGATGTGTTGGCATGAATTTCATGTTGAGTGGGTGCATTATTTTAAATTTAACTTAACAGCAACTCCAGGAACTCTATAATTACCAAGCGGTTGTTTTGAACAGTTTTATTTACATAGGCTGTATAACCTTCCTGCAATTTTTAAGCTCATACTGACAGTGACGCTTCCTGATGGAATGAGACTAACGCTGATTCCAAATTTGGTTGAGATCGGTCTAGTACTAGGTACACTACAGCGTGCTAAGTTTATCTACAACCTTCGGTGGCTCCTATGCGATGGACACCGCAGCCCCAAATAGTATGTCGCTCAACAGAGCATAAACGGTGTTTAAGTCTAAAAGATACCATGACTGCTGACTGAGAAAAGAAATACTGATACTCCAGTGCCTGTTGCAAGGTAAGGATATAATCGATACACCCTCGATCACGTTAGAAACCAGCATGCTGACCCCATATTTGGTTCTCCCAGTAGCCGCCGTATCGC